>CAIGQQ010040405.1:293638-327496 GCA_903798035.1 Danio albolineatus | reverse complement strand
ATATATTAAGGATAATGTTATCTGATAACTTCCTGCCCCGGAGTTTAAAGCAACTACTTTTGTACTATTTGTCTCAAGTAAAATCACTGTTCATTGCAACAATTTCCTTTCTTTTTTCTTGGATGTGTTTTTCAGGAATGTAAAATAATTAATACATTCTCTAATTGCATGATTCATTGTGTCTACTCTAATTTTAATTTAGCAATTTATTTTTTAAGAGTGAATTAATTCAATTAAAAAGACACTCAAATATTATTACTGTTATTTTAAAAGTAATGCGTTACTTTACTTGATACTTAGAAAAGTAATATTATTATGTAACTTATGTTACTTGTGATGCATTACCCCAAACACTGATTACAGCCTTTATCTACATCTATATATCAAAACACTGAGGTGCAAATATGCCAACAATGAGCCTTTTGTGAAGATTGACAAAGATGATTAAATTAACAATTTATAGTGAAAATTGAAACAAAAATTCTGAAATTCTAACACACTAAAAGCCTCGTTTCTAGTGAATTCTAAATGATTCAAAATTTAAACATAAAAAAATGTCATAAAATTAAATAAAATGTAAATAATAATAATTAATTAATTAATTAATTAATTAATTAAAACGCAGCAATCTTTACAACTAGGGCTGAAACAACAAATTGCTAAAACAAATTAAAAAAACTCAAACTCAAACTCAAGGTGTCAGAACATAAAAAGTAGGATATTACAAACATCTCCAGCAGCACCCCAAAGCAGCTTAAGTTCTGTTTTTACAGCATCTTTCATTAGTTTAACGTATATTGTGAAATTAGCAGTGTGCGTTTAAAATGAGGCAACATACACACGTGAAGGTTTCTAATGAGGCAACAAACACATGTAAACCACTGAATGTTAGTTGTTAATGCATGTTTATGCATTGTGTCATATCACAAAGCTCTTTCTGTGGTTTTACTGGAGTGAAAAGATGCAAATAAATGTCATAAGACTCATGTTTATGCTGCGGGTGATATTAATTCCTTCCTGTTTTTTTTCCAGATGTATTAAAACCACAACATACAACTTTAAAAACACGTTTGCCAGTTCCTTTTGTCAAGTATAATTGACAAATGATGCCTTCCACATAATGCCGGTCAATGTCTATGTTTGCAACACACAGTGTAAGTGTGAAGTTTTGAAAAAATGGTTAAACTGAGTTCTTTAATTAATTTTTATCGAATTAATAGAAGAAAAAAATATTATTATCTGAATAAGTATTTGTTGCGGCCATTTTCACAAAGGTTTTACACAAAACCACTACGTTATGAACATATATCTCTGAGCTCAACCCAGTACAAGACTGCAATACAGATTTCACTGCTATTTCAAATATAAATGAATCTCCAAAAGTTCATGCCCATTCTGTGCTGGTTCAATTCTATTCATCCAGCTGACAGGATTCACATCCAGAAGATTGGAGGAGACAAATAAACAAACACAAGCATGCACACTTGCACACAAAAATATGCTTGCTGTCACTACAAGCCCTGTGATATGAAGAGCACCTGGATCCGGAGGAGCTTCAACCTTCTCTACAGTCAAAACACAAGCGAGATTCAAGTGTGGTTGTGCACAAGCACACAAACATGCCCACCTGCTTTAAGAATCTGCTCAGATAAGAGCGGTTAAAAAACATTCGACAGAACAAAACAACTATAAAGAAAACTTCACTCTATACACAGACCAAACAAAATGCAGATTAGATGAACAACAGGGCTTATTCAAAACCCACTTCCTTGACTCCCAACCTTTTATCTGCTGCAACTGTGGGGCATTGCAGATTGTGTGAATGATACGCAGTAATATAGGAACTTGGAAAAGATTCAACTTCAACAGAAGTTAAACAAAGAACTATTAATAAAAAAATAGTAGAGAAGAAGGAAATTCAGATATAATTTAGTATATCTGTTCAAGCCCACAACAACATGGGGGGAAAAAGGTCATTTAGTGTTCACACATTAAACCAGGAATGTACTGGATAGTTTCCTTTTTAAGTATTCTTGGACACCAATGATTTAGCATAGCTCTAGAATGTTGCATTTATATAGTGGGATCTGCATTGACATGTGTGAAGTGTATATACTTCAAATACACCAGACCTGATGTGGTGTTTTAACCATTACTTGCAGTAGAGAAAATAAATATTGAACACGTCATGTTTATTTCCTGGGAATAATATTGCTAAAGTAGCTGTTGATATGGAATTGAACCAGATTTCGATAAAACCCCAAACTATACAAACAAAAATGGGAGGAAAGTACTGAACTTAATTGAATACTTTATATGAAAGTCTTTTTTATTGATGGCAGCTTTAAGACGCCTCTAATATGGAGAATGAAGTCACATGCACTGCTCAGCTGTAAGTTTTCCCCACAGACTTCAACAAAGTGTAAAAATCTTGATGGTTCTGTGGGTCACATCTCTCAAATATGATATTTAATTTTTTTTTTCTATTGGATTTAAGTCAGGTAGTTGGCTGGGACATCCTACAGCTTGATTTTCATTCTCTGAAAGCATTTGAGAGTTTCTTTGGCTGTGTTTTGGATTATTGCCTTGCTGAAATGTCGACTCTGGTTTCATCTTCATCATCCTAATAAAGTAGATGTTGGATTCAAGCAGATAATATTAATTTACAATGACGAAGGACAGAGGATTGCTGGAGAACTACTGAGAGATTTCAGCTACTTTCTGGGCTTTCTCTGCCTTTCTACACCTCCCTTTCTTCATGTGTTCAATATGTTTTTCCAGCGTTGTTTTATTTTATTTTATTTCACATAACTTAATTTGTAAACTAATTAGTTTGCTAATTTGTTTTCCTCGTATATATGGATTTCTTTGGCTCTTACAACATCTGGGGAAAATTTCAAGTCAACGGCACCTTTAGAAATATATTTTTTAAGAAAAATGGTGACGTGTTCATAAATAAACAAATATTGATATGAGAATCACTACAATATCCCCAATATTAACTTTGCAACACCCTTATTGTTTACATATGAAATTACAGCCCCCAATTTCTACAGAGAGCAAAGGTAAGCAAATCTAATAAAAGAAGAGAATGGCATGGAACACTGTGGGGTTGCGAACAAGGACACTTCATCCAAGGAGTGCTGTTGGCTTGATACCAGATGAGGGACATTTGACAGCAAGGTCACTGAACTCTGTGCTAGCGAGAGGGGTAGGATTGTGGGTACAGTTCATGTAGGCCAGGATGGGCTTTGTTCCCAGTGCTGGAATTTCACGTTTTTAGGCCTACTTACAGAGGCCCTTATTCAGGTATCTGGTCAAAATGTTAACGGCACATTTCCTGAAACCAGAGCCTGTCTAACATAAACAATGAAAAAAAAAACAGGTCATTAGGCTCAGATGCTGGCCAACAAGACATTATTTCTGGTCTGCCTCCATGGAAGAGCTCAATAAAACAGGAGCTCTCTAGCTAAAGCTTTCAAGTAATGTGAAAAGTCCAATCCTGCCTCTTAAGAAATCCACTTTCACATGTCTAACAAATAAATTCAGAGTTAGGAACTGTTATATTATGTTAACTAACTTTTTAAAAAATATATATTTACTACTACAATAACTACAACTATATACTGCAATATTTTATTTTGCCATAACAAAATTATTTGGAATAAAATCATTAACTTGGAATAATTGGAATAATCTTGTAGAGGAGTGAAACTAAGAAATTGCAACAATAAATAAATAAGATAGAGCAAAGATAAAAGTGAATTAAGTACTCAGATAATCAGGTACAGTAATACGATAGGATACAATATGATCATATTTTGCCTCAGATAGCGATATCAGCGATAAATCAAAAGAAAACCATCCACAATATATCATGATTTATAAACAAAGAGGGAAAATGCATTAAAAATTTATAAAATGCATTTTTTTATTACAGCACATATATTTCTTAGAATTGCAACATTGATACATGTTCGATACGCCATTATGAGAAGTGTCATCTCATGCATATCACTATTTTTTCCTGCTCCTATTGGATAATCAAATGTAATTTACAATGCAAACACTGTACATTCTTCATTGCTGATCAACTACAATAATCCCAACTCTACTTTGCAGATGCTGCGATGTAAATATTGCGAATGCACACGTTGCGATATCGATGCTGAAAAGATATATTGTGCAGCTCTATCTGAAATCACTTATGTGATCGTGATTTCATTGATAGGTATTAGGGCTGTGCAATATAGACAAAAAATAATATTGCGATTTTTGAACGAATATTGCGATTGCAATTTTATTTGCGATTTTGGCAGCTGCTTCTGCTTTTTCAAACAAGCTATATTCACACATTCTAAATGTATTCAGTGCACAAGAAGTGCAGAACAAACCATTTCACAATGAAATTACATAGTACAAAGTTTAATCAATAAAACTGTAGTAAAATTGTCTTTAAAACAGACAACATAAAATAAATGAATATGAACTAACCTCAACTCTAGTTAAACAGCTTGATAAAACTGGAATAAATAGTCTTAAAAACAGACAACATGAAAAATAAAGATGAACTAACCTCAATTCCAATCAGAACAATAAATAAAAACTAACGTAAATCAAAACCACCTATTCGGTTCTCCCGCTCAACTACATCGTGCAATAAGTGAGCTCTGATTGGTTAACATCTTTCTCCCGCTCAGCTTAGCTGTAATTGCCCGGTGTGCTGCGTCAGCTCTGATCGGTTAACATACTAAAAGCACAAAACGAGGGCAAAGGGGTAGAATTGGGATTGGGCCTTAAAGACTCATGCATTGTCGTGCCAATAGCCTAGTGATAAAATGCGCCGCCATATGGCACTGAGGTGCTCACGGCGACCTGAGTTCGATTCCCAGCTCGATGTCCCTATCCTGCCCCCTTTCTCTGCTTCCCATGTATAACTGTCACAACTCCACTGTCCTATCACATAAAGGTGAAAACCCCTTAAAAATATAATTATAAAAGTCTCATGCACTGACAAACCCACAGGAAGCCTTATTTATGATGGGACACTGGCGGAATTTATGTTTACAAGTTGAGTAAATCCCCAATACAGTGTGTGAAATCAGCTTTCTTAACAACAACAACATTTTAACAGCACCGTGATTCAGGCAGTACGAGGGTCATGGCAATGCAGGGAGGCAGACAGAAATATAAGGAAGCAGGGGGAAAACCGAAACGTCACTGAGGAATGAAAAGGAGGGTGTGTGGAAAGCAGGGGAGCATAAATACAAGCTCAGATTTATATTCGCGTGCTTGTTCTTTTTGCCTTTTTTTCAGGAATTTACTGACACTTAAGACACACAAGCCTTTATGAACGTATAGAGCATGTGACTTCAGCTGACCTCAGAAGCTGTGATATGGAGGATGGGAACTGTTCGTTTATCTGCTCTCTGCAAACTGCACATGCACAAACTTCAAACCTCTGCAATATGAAGATATACAGTTATGCTCAATAGTTTACATACCCCTTGAAGAATTTGTTTAAATGTGATTAATTTGAACAAAATAAGAGATCTTTTAAAATGCATGTTATTTTTTTATTTAGTATTGTCCTGAGTAAGAGATTTTACATAAAATGTTTACAAACAATTCACTACACCAAAAATCTAGCAGAAATTATTCTCAAATCACAGATATATAGTCACTGCTGGAAAAGGTTCAAATCTGCAGAAGATGCTGGAAAACTGAAGAATCTGAGGAGATTGGAGATTTTTCTGAAGAGCAGCAGTTTAACAGAACAAACAAGAGACTCATAAACAACTATCACAAAGCAGAAAAAGCACTGGTAGATCATCAGGAAACCACACGCAGTATTGAAAAATAAGGGTATGTAAACTTTTGCAAGGGGTTATTTAAATAATTTCAGCTAGATTTTTGTGTAGTGAACTATATGTTAGAGCTGCACAATTCTGGCAAAAATGAGAATCGCGATTCATTTTGCGCAAAATTCTATGATTCTGTCGATGTAAAATACAGGTTAATATAAGTAGGCTAGTATTATTGTTTTTCTCAAACATATGGTGAAACAAAAATAGGCCTATGTGTAGGTATACTGTTGGTTAAAATGCTAAATTTTGTATAGACTTGGAATTGTGGACTAGAACAGACTTAAATATGTGCTGGTTTTTAATTCACAGTAAAGTGATGACATACAGATTACAACTATTCATAATTCTGATGTTATAATATTATGTTTGAGACATATGCTTGTCATTTGTCATGGACAACATTATTAGACCATTTTTTCAACTGGTAAAATAAAATATTTGTCAATCAGATTCCCTCTTGCATTATATTCAACATTATATAGACTAGAGTAGTTATACTGACACTGTTAAACACTTATTTTCATGCACAACACTTTGTGTTCGCTATGAAAAACAAACCAAAACATACACTTGACAAATGCTTGTCATAATCCTAACTCTAAAATGCGATATGATCATTTAAATGATATGCGCACTGGCTTCACTTTCACGGCTGCCGTCACTTTGAGAAAAAAAAAACATGCATGGAAAACAAACTTCGCACGTGGCTTCCAAACGCTTGTTCTGTGCAACAAACTGAACGTTATTTACAACTTTATTAGCTGTTATTCACAGCCTATGCAGGTTCTGTTCACTAAAGTAGATACTGGCGAGGCCAAGTCCTCTCGGTAGTAAACAAACAGTGCGTCAGCTCACATGTGATTTCGTGGCCGCGACTACATTATTACATTAAGACAGAAATGACATTTTTGGGTGAAATATACCATAGAAATACAGTATGTGATAATTTGAAGACTCCGTTTGAAGGTGTCCATGTTACTGAGCAACATGGTTGCTGTCCATGTTGCAGTGAAGACTTTTGCGGCCGCCTTTACGCTTCTCTCTGGTCCTTAAAATAGGATTTAGCTGAATTGTAGAGAAGCTGAATTAAGATTGCGATCTTTTTTCGATTAATCGTGCAGCTCTACTATATGTAAACATATTTTATGCAAAATTATCTTACTCGGGACAATACTAAATAAAAAACAACCTTTTGTATGATATCTCTTATTTTTTTCAAATTAATCATATTTAAATTAATTCAAGGGGTATGTAAACTTTTGAGCACAACTGCAACGTGGACGAAGTAAAGTGTATCGTTTTTATATAATGCTCAATTGCTCAATTAGTGGTGTTGTAAAATACATAGTTTACAATACCGTTTGTCCCTCGACCTACAATCTTACACCACCAGGGTGACGCAAATACAAAGGTGAATAACATCATGGTGAGAATGTTGGACCTGTAACCATTTGTTTTTTGGAAAGTGTCATAAATTTAAATGATTTTTATATTTGAACAATCTTAATCAAACTTTTGCTCAGAAGTTCTAAATAAAGTAAGAAAACTAATGATAAACTAAAACGTTACTACAATATAAGGAAGTCCCCATGCATTACTGGTAAGGTAATTATTACAAATATGTTCAAATGTTTTTAGCGGTGTAAAATAGTCCACTTGTTTTAATTATACATGTTGTTGTTTTTGTAAGAAGCTGTGCCAATTAGCTTTGTATTTAATTTATTTCCTCAGATGTAATATATCTGTACATGAATCAAACTGCATGGGACATAGTAGACGGGCTCGTGCAACTTTGCCATGCTTCGGTCTCAGAGGAAGAATGTCAAATAAAGTCAAATTAAGTTGATCTCTGTGTGCACAAACGAAATTGCAGTCAACATTGGGGGTTTACAATGGTGTGGTCCCCATATTACTTCAGATGGTGGCAATGGGGGTTTCTCTAATGCATTGCACACACCTCGAGAACTGGACTACAAAACATGTCAAATGCACATATATGTAATTAAAACTATTGAAAACGCCATTAACAGTGAGAATGTCCAGGTAAAGCAGACCAAAAAAGGTAATAACCTGAGGTGGTCAACATTTAAATTATTAATGGACTGAATATACTATGTTGCCATTTCTATTATTATCAGCATAAGAAATGACTCGTATGGTTATAGGTGATTTTGGCCCAGCCCTGCTTTATGGTCAGCTTCAAGCAGCCCGTGCAGTTGACACTTCATACACTTCCTATAACAAACAGACATGAACTTCCGCCAATGTACTGTCACAGTAAAGATAAAACGCATTACATTTACAAAGAATCCAATTACTGCTCACAGGCCGAGTTGAAAGAGTGTCTATGGAAAACAATGCAATATCTCCACAGCTCTCTGTGTGCTTTAATCACCGTGCCGGAGCACCATACAGCTGAATCAGCATGCTAAAATCATGACTGCCCTGAGGCACCATGGGAGGGCTCTTTGGCTCAGATTAGAACATAAAACTCTAATTTGTTCCAATGGGTTATGCAGTTCATTGGGCCTCTTGTCAGTCAAGTGGGCTTAATATTTATTCCATGCCATGTAAATGCTAGTGGTGTCTAAATTAATTATTCCTTCGACGCACCATGATGCAGACGCGGGCAATTCGCTATCGGTTCAGTAATGATCATAACTGGTTATATTCTGACGTCATTTATCTTGTATGCTCTACTTTGTGGTAGCTTACTATGGTGAGGGAGGAGACTGCAAGTAAACACTTCAGCTACTTAAAAAGCAGATAACTGTGCACAATCCCCTGCTTGTGAGTTTGTCGGACATTCTTTCACTGTCCGGGAATTACAGCAGAACCCAGCTAGGAAAAAAAAAATCTAAGCTGTAAGCGCCCTCTTTCTCTCATTGTCTGTAGCCCCTTTGACCTGCTGGCGTACATTCGTGAGGTAACGTTTTATCTCCTCTCTCAGCTGTTACAACAATAACGTTACTCTGCAGAGTGAGTTTTCTCCACAGCGTCACCATCTATAATGGATCAGCTGATCGCCGCGCCAGTTTAACATCAGTGTCCGTGCCACTGTTTGCTGAACAGCGCCAGAGCCTCGCTGAACGTTAGAGCCAATCACAGCCTTTTCTGTTGAGCATGTGACCTATCATAAGTGTTTAATAACTCGCTTAACTCACTTTATGCCGGCAGCTAGCTCACTGCAACTCTCACATGATCACCCACAAAAGCTAAGCAGGGCTGCGCCCGGTCAGTACCTGGATGGGAGACCACATGGGAAAGCTGGGTTGCTGCTGGAAGTGGTGTTAGTGAGGCCAACAGGGGGCGCCCAACCTGCGGTCTGTGTGGGTCCTAATGCCCCAGTATAGTGACGGGGACTCTATACTGCTCAGCGAGCGCCGTCTTTCGGATGAGACGTTAAACCGAGGTCCTGACTCTATGTGGTCGTGGCTTAATCACTCTGTCTTCTCTCCACCAATCAGCTGGTGTGTGGTGTGCGGTCTGGCGCAAAATAGCTGCCGTCACATAATGCAGGTGGATGCTGCACACTGGTGGTGAATGAGGAGATTCCCCCATTGTGTAAAGCTCTTTAAGTGCCCAAAAAAGCGCTATATAAATGTAAGGAATTTATTATTATTATTATTATTACTATTATTATTAACAAGCAAGTGGGAGTGTTTCCTTTGATCAGGTAAAATTAAAGGTACAGTACATATATCCGACTGCGTGTAATAAAGGACAAATATGTATTACAAATAATATATAAATATATTCATAAACAATATATTTTAATACAAGAATGATTGTGTTGCTAAAATATTAAATTGCATACGGAAAGCATTGTCATTACACCATGATATCGAATAGAACTGAATCGATGGCATGATAATCATAACCAAACCGAACCTTGAGACCAGTGTAGGTTCACTCTCCTAGTAAATGCACAACATCACAGTCTGATGCTCAGTTTCCAATGGCTTGGTTTTTGTTTTTGGACTGCAGCAATTATGGTCTTGGCAGCAGCAAATCAATTGTAACTATCCATTCTTGCCTTACTAAGACCATACTAAGGTATTAAGACCATACTAAATCCCACCCGTCACTGTTCCATCACAGCATCGTGATTTATTTTATGCCCAAAGAGCCATCATCATGAGTCTCAGTGTTTAAGTTCTCCTTTAGTGTTGGACACAAGCAGAAGGTCGTTGGCTATATAGTCTTGGCAGCACTTCCCTCTCAATACAAGAATTTCTTCATTTACTAAATGGACATGTCCATTTCTTTGCCAAAAGAGAAGGGTAGATGAGTGATGAGGCAAGTGAAGAGCTTAAAGCTGCACTTCCTTGCACATAACTGCTACACATGTAATCCGGAGGAAGAGGACCACACCCATAACCACAACCACCCTACAGCACTTCCTCTACGATTCTGCTCTCAAACATTCTCAGCACGTCTGCTCAAAACACAGTATATTACGATGCAGAGTCCAAATTAAATTAGCTCTAAAGCAACCAATCAGAAACCAGAGCAACTGGCAGTACTGGCACTGAATGCTGGGGCCTATCAAGGATTCCAAATCAGCATGCCAAAGGTACCCAGATGGTATACTATTCCCAGTGTATCTGCGAAGTGTGCATCCATGCATGGATTATTGCATGCTAATACTGCTCAAAAATCCCTTACGCTGAATAAGTTGTGAAGAAATTTGCAAATGCTTCAATTCTAAACTAATGTACTATGAATGACACTAGACTACTGAGAAAACCTCCATGCTAACAACAGACAATAATACTTTGCCACTCAAAATGTCAAGTTACATTAGCATGTTTGTCTGAAAAAGAAGGTCCAGTCATACCTTCAATGAAGTCGTTTTTAAAATGAGCAGTATTTCGGACTTATGTGGACACCAATAATAGCTAAACCTGAATTAAAAAACTCTCTCCCCAGAGTTGGACTTGTAATCAGAAGGTCGCAGGTTTGAGTCCCGGCTCCGGCAGTGATCATCATCCTCTCATCATCCTTAATACCACAGCTGAGGTGAGTCCCTTGAGCAAGGTACCAATCCCTCAACTGTTCTCCGGACAAAAGCGCAATGGCTACCCACTGCTCCAGGTGTGTTCACTTGGATGGCTTAGGTGCAGAGCACAAATTCCAAGTGTTTCGTCACCATACTTGGCCAAAAATCACAACTTTGATTTTGAATAGCTGGACTTTGCTTGTTAAAGGGCCACAACCCCCTTTGTCTCAGCGGGGTGTTTTCACACCTACAGTCTGGAAAAGCTCAGGAAAGTGGGTGTGTCCAGCTCTATTTAGGTGGGAGTGTCAGTGGACGAAAAGAGGGAAGGTTTCGCATAAAAATGGGAGTTTCCATTTGCGCACACGCTCATTTTCAAACAGAAAAAACAAACACAGACGGAGGGGAGAAAGACAGTGACTGTGTTTACATGGACGTCACTAATCGAATTATTTGCCAAATTATTCCTTTGTCGACTTTAACGGCAGTTTGGCACTTATACTTTTATCCAGGAACATTTCCTGTATGTCCCCCCGTGACAAACCAGATGTGAGAAACTGCTAAGAGAGCAGTTTTAATGGAGCGTTTAATACCGCGCGGCGTAAGGGAGGAAAGAAAAAAAAAAAAAAACTCCGCAATTCTCGCCAACTCCGATGCACTCGGTAGGTGGCGTCAGAAAGCCATGTGTGTATACACTACCCAGTCACAAAATGCGGTGAAAATTCTACAAGAAAGTAGAGTAACGTGCTGTAAACTCACAGTTGTAATCATTTTGACTAAGGTCTGTCTTTAAACACAAAAAAAAACCCAAACAAACAAACAAATAAAGTTTCTTACAGATGCATTTATGCTGCGTATCGCTGCGCTCTCATAGCGGGGAAATGTAAACAAAACCTTCGTTACAACACATAAACACAACACTGGCTTTGGCAACTCAACGTGGCGTCTCTCTTCCGTCTGGACACTGCAACAGATACAAACAATCCTCGAAGCTATCATGCATATTATTGAAGCTGCACCGCATACACAAGAGCGCGTTGATTGGTTTGAACCAAGTCTTTCTCATGAATTAATGCCGCACACTCAGAGGCGTCACGATGTACTCGCCGGTACAGATATCCACTCTCCACGCTGGAATACACGCAAGGACCTCATCGGCATGATGCAGCTTCAAAAATTTGTTTCAAACCGGAAGAACGAATTTGCTCGAAAAACGCAAAAACAACCAATTTTCACTCTTTAGCGAAATATATGTGTCCTAATAGTGTTTATAGCAGCGTGGGACATATATATGATTGTCAACAGCTCAAAAAATGTGTTTTGGTGTTTCGTGACCCTTTAAATTGTGCTGCGACATGGTAAATAGCATCACCTTTTGTGTAAACTCATTCGTACAAACCCTGAAAAAGTTCAAATGTGTTGTTCTGAGCAAAAAAAACCACATTGCTGTCCAAAAATGGCCATCTTTAACAGAGTGTGTTACAGTCCCACTTATACAGCAAGAGGTTGACTCATCAAGAGAAAGGACAAGCATGTGACTTCACTATTAGAAGAGTCCCAAGCTCAAGTCTTTCACAGGAAGAGCCTGATTGCTGCTCTAATCTCGGTGCTCGCATACAAGCATGATGCCATTGTGCACGTTAATGATGCAAGATTTCTGCTCTCTCACCACAGAGCTGAGCCTGTTCACCGCACACAGACTCTTTCAATACCACATTAACATGTGGGCCGCCGAGAGGGGAAGGGAGGAGGAGGAGTAACTTGGGAACAAAGCCTCTATAGTTGTCTCAAGCCTGGCTATGAGAGTTATGTAATTTGACTGGCAAGGCTGCATTTCCCCACTGGAGTAGCACAGACTAATCTCACTGAGGGACAGAGCTGCTCTGGAAAGAGGCGAGGACAAGAAAAACATGCTTGTAATGAGCAGAGGGCTTCTTTTCATCTGCAGTGCTGCCAAACACCACCCCGTTGCAGTCAGCAAAAAAAAAAAATGCTGCAAATATGATCAAATCTGAGGTAGGGGACGGCATGTGTGTGGGGTTCAAGGGGAAATAAAGGTAGAGAGGGTTAAAGCAAGTGCCTTTGCTAACCAACACAGCATAGCATTGGATTTAGAGAGGTTAAAAATAAAATCTGATTCTGATTTACTGCTCCGGGTGCCTGGAAACCATGTGACTGGCATCACATGAGCAGTGGAAGGGGTTTTGAGAGAGGGGGTGGGGTGAGGAAAACACACACACACACACACACACACAAAAAGTGTGTGCTGTCGGCATAATGAGTTTTGTGATCAGCCTCCTTGATTTCCACTGACGGTAAGCAGATATGTTCTGATTTCTGAAGTAAACACCAGAGGATCCCCGAGCTCCAGAGCAGCAACCAAGAAATGGAGGAAAAAATTTCAGAGGGTAAAAAAGGATCTTGACTGCTGTGTGTTTATGGGTGCTCACACCTGCATTATTTAGGCCACGTTTACACGAATGCGTTTTCGTTTTAAAACGCATAACTTTTGCTACGGTTACGCCATCTGTCCACACTACGCCGGAGTTTTCGAGCCCCAAAAACGGCGCGTTTTGGAAACGCTGAAGATGCTGTTTTCATTCTAAAACGCTGTTGCTCCGTCTCAAGTGTGGATGGGGGAAAAGGAGATGTCTGAAATTGAAGGCGTGGCTGCTGAGATTCGTTACTTGAGTAGGGCTTTGGGGTCATTGCATATCCTTGACTTGTTCGTCAAGCCCCTATCACATGACTATAATGCCACCGGAAGATGGCAGACCAGACTTCACTGTAAACAACAATATGGACACAGAAATGAGAGCGTTGTTTGCACTATTGTCCGTTTTAGGCTCCATTGTGCAGTTAAACTGCCTTTTTTACTACAACAGCTGCATATATTGGCAAAAGGCAAGCTACTGTTCGAGCACTCCGCTAACCGCTCACGTTTCAAGCAGCGGAAGCCCTATTTAGAATGCCAAGCAAGACACATGCTTACTGTTTATACTTGAATGCGCATGCCCAGAGTGCGTGAATGGTCACGTGATATACGTTTTTATACACAGTATTTTTTCCAGGCTAAGGTCCCAGATAATCAGGTAACTATAAGTACACGGATAGTAAATCTCCTATTAAAACAATGTTAGTGTAAAGGATGATAATTAAACCATATTAACAAAAGTAACTGCAAGCAAAAGAAAGCCAGTGGAATACATTGTGTGCGATAGTGAAAGATGACCACGTGCACACTGTTAACATTAGGCCTAATAATAATCTGTTCAAAGAACGGTAAAGGCGAAAGTGGCAACAGCTGTTACATACAAGCAATCTGGAGCTCTTGAAAGCAGCAGGACTGTGGATGCACGAGCACAGCTTTTTTTCAATCTATTTTAAAGAGAAACAATCGCACCAGTTGCGTTTTTAGGCACAGTTGTTTTGCGCAAGGAAACAGAAACTTTTAGCACTCACGCGCATCACAAGAGCTGTGCCTCGCTCACAACATCAGTGAGTGAGGATCGCCTGTGTCTCACCGTGCGCCTGATCAATCCTCTTACGGTGTTCACATGCTTTCTTTTGCTCGCGCGAACGTTATTAAAGTCAAGCCCTGAATATAATGTATAAGAAATAGAGAAATAAGTCTGGAAAATAAGAGATGTACAGGCAGTTCATTACGAGGTTAAAGTAGTATAATAGACAACACCAACTCAGACAATATATCACTTTAAACTATTACATATGTTAATAAAAGTCACTTTTGGAACTTTTGAGGTAAAAAGCTGTTGAAAGAAGATGATCAAAGTCCCATAATGCAATTCAAAACTGTAAACAAGTGGGGAAAAATAAAAACATGAATCACAAAATATTGAAAACTGCCAATTTATGAACGTTTTCACAATGTACACAATGCTTCAAAGGACCAGAATGTTGTGCAAAGGTCTTATGGACTACTGTAACGTGTGTATTTGTCATATAAGGATATTTACAGCATTAGTCCTATTTCAATTAAACTATAAAAAAAATAATAGCTACACAAAATTGTTCCACAAGAGTCTTGGTTTAGAGAATGACTACATATAACAGAACTGCATCTTTGGATGAACTATGCTTTTAAAGCAGCACCCAAATCTACATGGTTTATGTGTACACAGGTCAGCTAGTTTCAACGGAGGAAACGCAGTGTCTCTACAGAGTCATAGGCTGCCACTGCTTACTGATGAAGCATGGTCACATGAGCTGTGTGCTGGAGTGGGACTCCAGATTAGAGACAGCGAGCTCTCTGCAAGCAGTGACCCATTTTCATGAGAGCCTCTACGCGAGGCAAAAATCCACACTCAAAAACAAAAACCCTTAACAAAAGCAGCAACAGGCAGGGCCCAGGCATGCAATAAGCCCTGCTCTTAATGCACACATTCCACAGCTGAGCCGTCCACCTGCCTGTTGGTACTAGCAGCGGCGCCAACAAACTCTGTGGCATCACATTCACAAATAAAAGCTGCATGTTCAAACATATATAAAAGCTATACGCTGAAAGGAAAGACTTCAAAAAGCCTAATCACCATTTTCAAGCTCCTTAGAAATAAACGATACTTCCAGAATAAGCAGAGCAGAATTGAACAGACACTGCAGCTTCACTTATGTTCCTTCAGTATTTCAAGACCCAACCGCCACAGCGAAAATAAGGAACTAGCCAATAACAGCCAAATATCAAAAAAGGAGGATTGTGATTTTACCGATTCCATGGCCGTCTTCAGATGGGAAAGCTTAAAATCCAGTAAAATCCGAAGGTGTGCTGCAAAGTCCAAGGAATCCTGTGAAAGCAAAAAAAAAAAAGAAAGAAAGACAGATTAGTTCTCTGAATACTGATGTGTCACCTTTCTAATATGGACAGTCAATTTTGCAGAGCAGATTAACTTTACTCTGTTCCTTTATTGCAGCACACAGAACATGAAAGGCCAGGGTTGGGCAAGCGCAGACAAGGAAAAAAGACTGGGGATTCAACCCTTGAGTGTTTTCGGCTCAGAAGTCCAGCTCAGCATTTATAGGGAATGAGTTTAATCATGGTTTCGGGAAGACATAGTGCCCTGAACATGAAGGGCACATATGTCACTGTCACCGAAACCCACAAGCTCCTTTTGACAACAGCTGCGACAAGAGCAGCATTCAGGGCTTGACAACAATGTCTACTATATACCCTTACCAGGCAGTTGTACCCTAGAACAGCATACAGAGACACAAACACAGAAATGGTGTCTCGTAATCACTAGTCTTGTCAGTTGCATTTATATTTGGAATCTATGTGCGGTTTATAAATCAATTCTGCAGTTCTGCAGTGAATGTGTGTTTTTGTAGGCGAATCTATTGACCTTGTTCTTCAAAGCGGAAGTGCGCTCGTTTTTGAACTTCCAATTCAGTCGCCTATGGGAGAAATGACTAGGAATAATAAACGGCAGAATACAGTCAAACTACTTGCTCTACACACAGGTGTTTGCATGACTACACAGACAAAGTAGAATAATATCAGACTGCAACATCAAGCTTTTCAGCTTAGTCCCTTTATTAATCTGGAAGTCTTGAGCCAAAATGATTCAAATAGTTGTGCCCACTTATACCCGGAGAATAAGGTAAGCCACACACTAACATTAATATAAGAAATAAGATCTTTGACCGACAAAAACAGATTGTTTTTATACATCAAATACAAAAGTGAAAGCCTGATTTTGGAGCTTAAATACAACAGGCAAACATAGAAAGTAGAAGGGGCATCAATGTTAATCATATCAACGGTGCATCGCAATTACGGCTGCACGATTTTGGATAAAATGAACATAGCAGTGTTTCGTTTCTCTTTTTTTTTCTTATTTATTTATCATTTTGCAATATAACAGTTAGCACAATTAACAAAAAGAATATTATAATAAGATATAAATATAAAAACAGCATATAAAAACAAATATAAAAACAGCATATGAATGGTCAGTGTGATAACAATGGGTATCATGTAGGCGGAGGTCAAAGGGTTCATACAGGGTCCCGAAAAAATATTCCAGGTTTCCAAAAATATGCGTGTCTTGTTTTTTAGGCTGTACGTTAAATATTCCAAATGCAGTGTGTCATCTATGATATTTTTAAATAATCCAAATGTTGGTGAGAGTTCCTGTTTCCAGTTTATCAAAATATATTTCTTAGATACATAAGAAATCAGACCTATCCTTCTGGTAAATAAAGAGTCTGATACCTCATTCAAGTTACCCCAAAAGGATATATTAAAGGAGCCTTGTGATATTTCTTTCCCAGGGTCATCATAGAAAACTCATGTACAGTATGCCAAAACTCATTTAGTTTTTCGCAGTTCCAAAAAATATGCATAATGGTGCCCTTAAGTTGCTTACATCACGTTTCAGTGCATCTACATAAAATGATAGATAAATAAAATAAAGCAAAACAAAGTAAATAAATAATAAAACAGACAGTAAAAGTCTACATGTATCCATTGAATTGAATGAAGAGAATAAATCAATTGTAAATAAACGCTGTTTAGTCTTTCTTGTATAGAAAAGAGCTACAAACATTATAATTTCTAATACATGCATGTTTTGAATTTGGTTGAAATCATACAGTCACTATCCTTAAAACACAAGCAAATGAAAAACTTTTACTCTACTAAACTTCGCAACGACTCCACAATGTTCTGCTTTGTGTTTCCTGGTCAGTTATAATCCCAACTTCACATTGCAGATGCTGCAATGTGTCTGATGCAGATGAGGATAATTCAGTATCGCTTTGGTAATCAGTTATATTGTACTGATGGTTTTCTGACATAATTTGTCAATGTAGTCTACTATAGCAAGCGAGGCGAAATGAGTATTCGATAAGCATACCATGGCGAGAGAGGGAAGACTCATGTGCAAACAATTAAAAGGGCTTCAAATATGTTAAAAGCCTACATCTGGGCACGTTTTGCTGCTTGTGAGTTTGCTGGGACATTCTTCTGATAACATTGAATGTACAGTAGAACCCAAAATCCCCATATATCGCTGTATAAATGTCCTCCTCTCCCCCTCACTGAGGCCCCGTTTACACTAATGCGTTTTCGTTTTAAAACGCATAAGTTTTGCTACGGTTACGCCATCCGTCCACACTACGCCGGAGTTTTCGAGACCCCACAAGAGAGCGTTTTGGAAACCCTGGAGAGGCCATTTTCATTCTTAAACGCTGCTGCTCCGTCTCAGTGTGGATGGGGGGAAACCGGAGACATCTGAAAACGGAGGCGTCGCTGATGGTCACAGAAATGGGAGCATCGTTGATCGCACAATTGTTCATTTTTGGTTTGAACTCTGCTTTTTTTACTACAACAGCTGCATATATTCGATAGAGGAAAGCTATTGTTCGAGCACTCGCTTATCGCTCGCGTTTCAAGCGACGTAAGCCCCATTTAGGACGCGGGTTTTGGGTTAGCGTTTGTTGACCAACAATAACCAAATGCCGAGCAAGACACATGCTTCCTGTTTATACTAGAACGCGCATGCCCAGAGTGCGCGAATTGACACGTGATATATGTTTTTGGTGATGTAGTGTGGACAGAGATATGTTCAGAAACGCTAGGTGAAACGCTAGTGTGGACACGGATTGTTTACATGCTAAAACAGCGTTTTAAAACTAAAACGCATTAGTGTAAACGGGGCCTGAGTAGCTGAACACCATGATGGACATGTCGTTATCGTTTATTGACATTAACGTTTAGTAATTTAGCAGATGCTTTTGTCCTAAACAACTTACAAAGAGGCCAAATGGGTTTTTAGTTGTCGTTTAAGGATACAGTGTATCTGCAGTCCGAGTGGGAATGGGATGATCATTCCACAATCGAGGAACATTGAATGAAATTATTTGAAGTTTGTTACGTTCAAGAAGCCTGTTTTCTTTAAGCAGGTGAAATTAAAGATTCAGATTCAGTCATGCACCTGAATGCTTTTATTTAATGACAAAATTATACACATGAGGTTGGATTAAAAGCTGAGGATGTTGGAGTAGGGGTGTAGGATGTAGGAGTGACTTCGAAATGAACCAAACCGATGATGTTAATTGGAATCTAACCAAACTGTGAGACCAATATTCACATTCCTACAGACCATTCAGCCATACATCTATCATTATAAGGATTTATTAAAAATAAAGTACAACGAAAAAATTTGCTCAGCTGACTGTAGAAGAGAGCCGAATACCTTCTGTAGCCACTATCAGGGCAGGAGAGAGCACATTAAGGGCAGTCCTCCTTCAGAAGGGGTGTCTGGAAGAATCAGAACCCTGAGGATTCTACCAGCAGGAATGTGCCAGAATGGATTAACCCTGACTGGAGAGAACTCCCTCTTAATGGGACTTCAAAATAAGGCTGTGATCGTACTGAGAAAATCCTCTAAACACAGACAACATGAATTTGACCAGCTACTCATAAACAAATAAACTGACCCTGGCTGAACTCATCGTCACAAACGTATAAAAACCTGAAAATAAAAAAAGAAACGTCAAATCTCTGTGAGATCAGGTGGAACTAAAGTAGTCCATCATCTGAAGTTTCCCAGAGCAGTTCACTGTGCTTATTAGATGGTGAGGCAGTCTCTCTGGATGTCTCTTGTCCTTTCTGAGTCATGCTCCGTTGACTCGAAAAGGAAACTCTAGGCCTGAGGAGGGCTAAAACCCTTTAAACCACCAGTCAAATGGGCAGGCAAAAGAGGATGCTTTCATAAATCTTTCCAGCAAAAGGAAAGAAACATTTCTACAGAGAATGGACCTGCCGACTTGCCACATCCTGACAGTTAAGCTGAAAACAACCAAACCAAGCAGCCCTGGATAAAACTAGCCGTTTTAAAAGACACAGGTTAAAAATGAAAAGTAAGTAAGTTAATTTGCTGAAGCTTAAACATTATAAGTAAGAAACCCAATTCTGGCATCAAAATGATCACTATTACTAAAGGATGCACGATATATCGGCGGCCATATCGTTATCGGCCACTAAATGCCGATGATAAATGATAGTTTTTTTTTTATTCTTCATTTATTGTATGCCCATATTCACAAAATATTAACATCAAAATGCATAGATATGTTACAGACTGTACAGTCTTAAAAATGGAAAGTAACAAAGAAATTAGTATTAAAAAAACATAAATAAATAAGTAAAAAATAAGTACAATCACACCATTTTAGAGTAATCTGTAAGTAGAGGTCATAACAAAATTGTAAATAAATGACAAGGATCCTGTGTTAATTTCAGAGAGCTCTTATATGTATTCCAAAGGGGAGACCAAATTGACCAAAATCTGTCAGATTTGTTATGTTTGTCATAGGTAAGTTTTTCTAATGGTAGCCATGCAGAAATTTGTGATTTTGAAAGATGGGGTCTGTGATACAGACCAAAGTAGCAAAACACATTTTTCGCTAAATATACCAGGACAATAAATAACTTTAATGCATCTTTTTCAAACAGGTTTTTCACATAAAGATTCAATAAGTACAAAGCTGGGGTCATCTCAAAATTTAGCTTAAGAACATTTTCCAGTACCTTATGTATATTCTTCCAAAATGGTAAAATTGTCACAGTCCCAAAAACAATGGATGAATGTGCCTTTATCGTTTTTTACATTTGAAACACAAGTCTGTGGCATTGGCAAACATTTTCTTAATACGTACTAGTGTAAGATATATCCTATTAAAAATGTAAAATTAAGATCATGGATCCCAAGAAAGGTACATTTTGGGTAAACATGATCACATGGAATGTCCCAGTCGTTCTCTTCAATAGTTTGACCAATATCCTTCTCCCAAACATCCTTAAGTCCTAGCCAATGATACAGTTTTAACGTAATCGTTATCGGTCCAATGTCAAAATTATACCGATATCTTTAAGCCGATAGATTACGTAATTGTGCAGAACAGCCTGCCTCGGGCATTCGAGGGTCGAACTTGTTCAGACTTGTCGCCCTATAACGGAGCTTTCCTCACATTGTTTACTCATTCAAAGTCTGTTGTTTCTTTTTGTGGTATTGCTATAACCATATTTTGCTATAACCATATATTCCTTATCGTTGTAGATATGTTTGATAGAGTGTCACTGTGTATTTTGGTTTAAATCACCTCTGGAAAAATATTACATGTGTAAACATAATAGCAGTGAAGCACACGTGCTAAGCAACTTGTTGGGTTGTTAGTAATCTAATATATTTTCCAGCAAATGACGGAAAGAAGGAACATAGAAGCGTTGTCTGATTGACAAGCAGCAGCTACGTGTTCAAAAGAATCTAAAACACGTAGACGCGTGTACAATGGGACAAATTTATGCTGCATTTTCTAAAGTAATACTATCTGTGTTTAGCTTTGGGTTTGTACGGTGGCTCTGAACTGTCAAAACACCTCTTAAAAAGCTTTTTACTTTAAACATTACATATTTGTACATATGTACATCACTGTAACACTTTGTATTCGAGAACATTTGAGCTGGTTTCAGTTCTTTCATTTTATTTAAGATATTTAACTTGTTAATGAAATCCCATTTTGTTATTTAACTGATTATTTTTATGCAACAGTCAAGTTTCATGTTAGTTTGATATGCGAAGAAAAGACAATCGTTTCTTTTTGGCATGCTGATTTATGTCAAACGGTGAATTGGTCAATTTTATAATTATTGCTTTTTTGCTTTGAGTTGCTTAGTCAGTTCATAAGATCAGTTCTAACTTTTATAAAGTTTAAAAAAAATAGAATCAGTTGTTTACTGTATAAAAACATAACATTTTGAAATATTTATTTATCGGCTATAATATATTGGTTATCGGCCTCCAAATCTTAAGAGTTATCGTTATCAATATCAGCCAAAAAATCCATATTGGTGCATCCCTACTATTACTCAATCATAAATGGTAAAAAGAAGCTCACACTTTAAATTATTCCTCATAATTGCATGGTCTTTGAAAACAAAACGCATGCTGCAGATCTGTAAGCAGGTTTTAAATAACAAAACACTGGAACTGAATGATACAAGCCAAACAATTTTAGTGGACAAGTTAATTTTTTTAATTCATATTTTGTTTGCCTTTTCACTTTCATTTAAGGTTTGTTAAGTAAATACACTGCTCAACTATTGAAGGAAACTTTTCCTCTAATAAAGGACCACGTTTATTATCTTTGTGATATCAAAATATCGAAGAAAACTATTTATTTATGTTTTTGTTGAAGGTTTCAAACAACTAAAACCAAAGCAATGCAATGTGAAAAGTAGAAGAAAATAACTTGCCTCTCCTGTTTTAAATGTGTGTGTGCTTTTCACAGAGAGACAGCTTCATTCATACGTGATATATCTTGAAATCATAAAAACTATTCTTTCAAACAAAACATTTTTCACTGTTAGAAATGCTTCGTACAATATTGATCAAAACAATAAGAACTACTGTTACTGACAATCTGATGATGTTCTAAATATTAATCATTGTCTGCATTTGCTCAAGTCAAAATGTGGATGGAAATACACAAACGTTGGCCTGAGAATTGCTGCTTTTCCTGCCAAATATACAAAAACTGACAACAAAGCTTTACATTTAGTGCGATATATGAGAGGCTTTTCGCATGTATATAAGAGAAAAACAGAGCATGCGAGTTTATGGAGTACTTGCTGCAGGGCCTTTTGAGACGCCTTCCGTAAACACCCCCTTACTTGAAACGAGCAATCGTACTTTGCTCCATTTATTCCTGGGCCACTAGTTTAAATGGAGACAAATATAGCTTGTCCTGCCTCTTTCCTCAATAACAGCTTCTTTGCAAACTCTGAGCTACTCTGTAATTATAGGTTCATAAAATGCACTGAAATATGGCGCAAAAGCAGTTACCTTGGTAAAAATAAACATCATCCATCTGCCTGTTACACAGGATCCCTCTAAAGCATATGTAGAGAAGCAGGTGAAAGCCATAACCAGGAACGAGACGGTTCTCAATTATTAGTTTCAAAGAGTCTTCTTGAACAGGGGATGTAGTTTGAGTTTCAGGTCTGGTTTGCATTTTAGTCATTCTTATATATCTGGCAGGGTTTCCATTACACTTTAGGATGCCTAAAACATCCACCCCCTTAAAAGTCAAGTTATTTAGTCTTAATTTCCAGCACCAGATTGCAATAGAAGTAATCTAAGGTGCACATTCCTCACAACAGCTCTCTACTTTAATATTTTAATAAGCAATAAGCCTTAAGACATGGTCACACTGCATGTTTTGCCCGATAGACTTCTATTCATATGCATACGAATACAGTTGACCGGAAATGCAAACTCGTGCAACAAGTTTCGCATTTTGCTGCGTTCGAAAGTACAAGCTTGGTGAACTCTGACCTTCGAAACCAAATAAAAGATCAGAACATAATCTCTCTCTACAGAAATTTAAAATATGGACCAATCGCTCACTTTTTAATGTTGAATCACCTTGTTTCATCACACTCCTTTTCGCAGCACCGACAGAATTTTGCATGCTCAAACTGTAGCTTGACCCTGGCATTTTGCTATTTATCTTACTTACATGATGCCATGTCATTTAATTCTCTACATGCATTGCCCTTACATTTGCTCTCTGTATAGTGCGAGAGGGCACGGGTTGGAAAACCAAGTTGTGTTAACCCTAAAGAAATCAGAAAAAACAATATCTGTGGAGCCTGGCGAAAGCTTTTAGACGTGATGCTGTGCTTCTTAGAGTGTGACCCACGTCAAGTGACATCATGTGGCCTACAAAACCAATTGATTGAACAAACAAATGCTTCCTATTAGATAAATATACCTTATCATGATTCTTCTATTGTTATTGTTGAAGAGATGAACAAATCTGTTTTTAATTTGATCTTATACAGTCTTAGATGACTTTATAGGGTAAGATGTAAATATTTAAGTTCTCGCTTTGCTTTATTATTTAAATAAATTACAAAAATCAATGGTTCTTGAGGTTAGGAATGTAATTTTAAGTATTAAAATATGCAAATTTGTGCATATTTTTTTACAGCAAAACAACAAGAAATGGCACAAATATGGTGACAAAAACTGCTCAGGAATTTAGAGAAGACACCATACAATCTGTAAAATAAGTAACTTCTAGAACGTCTAGAAAACTCTGGCATCTTGAGCAGACTGGGGAAATTAGCCACCTGATGATGGATTTATATCCGTACTCTCTAGTAAAACTGGTACTGCAAAAGTCGCAACATTTAAAACATTTCATCACTTAATTTGTACCAATGTACCATAGGCCATTCAAGTTTACAGAGCGAGAACCCTTTCCTTCAACAATCTAAATGTAACAAAACAGCACTGGACTACCAGACCAAACCATTTTCCTTTTTGACAGGCGGACAAATAACTGAGCTGCTAGACAAATGTGGATCATTTTACTATTATACATTTGTAAAACAATTTCTTGAGAAAACTATCCCCAAATGCATTGAATATGACAATATATTGAATTGTGTCATGTTAATAATGCAGATTATCAGTGTACGATTATAGACCACTTCTCAACGAGAAACCCAGCTACTTAGTTTCAATATTACCCCTGTCCAACGAGACTCATCATAATCAAGATTATCTAACGTCTCTTGCCGCATATTTAAACTGATAAAACCTTAAACATGCATGGACTTCATAACACCAACTGTGAAATCAGCCAATGTAAACTCTGGATAATTGAACGGAGTGAAAGTGTTGCGGGATAGACAGTTGTAAACTGTAACACCACAATGCAGAAGGCTGAAGGCACTGAAAGTTTGGAACTCTCCCAGTGAAAGCTGCTTCAGTGATCACACATCAGTTGTCTCTAAACAGTAAGGCATCAGCAGAGCTTGCTGAAGCTGCAATAAATAATCAATTACACTACACTACCTGACAAAAGTCTTGTCGCCTATCCAAGTTTTAGGAACAACAAATAATAACTTGACTTCTATTTAATAATTTCGTATAAGTGGCTTATATGAGAGACAAAGTCCTTTAAATTACGCTTATTTTACCAAATAATCATGCCTTGATTTTTAATTGTTTATTTAGGACAGTACGATCTGACTTTGCTTAGACACTGAACAGAAATAGTGTACAGTATAGAATATAAGGTCATGCTGCAGTGTAAAAAGAATTAATATTGTGTATGACTCCCATGATCTTGGAGGACTGCATTCATACATCTCTGCAATGACTCAAATAGCTTATTAACAAAGTCATTTAGAATGGCAAAGAAAGCTACCTGCGAGACCCAGAGATTATCAAGATTCTTTGGATTCATCTTCAGTGCCTCCTCCATCTTACCCCAGACATGATCAATAATGTTCATGTCGGGGCACTGGGCTGCCCAATCATGGAGCACACCTGCTTTGCTTTCAGGAACTTTGATGTGGAGGCTGAAGTATGTGAAGGAGCGCTATCTTGCTGAAGAATTTGCCCTCTGCTGTGGTTTGTAATGTAATGGGCAGCACAAATGTCTTGATACCTCAGGCTGTTGATGTTGTCATCCACTCTGCAGATCTCTCACACGCCCCATACTGAATGTAACCCCAAACCATGATTTTCCACCAAACTTGACTGGTTTCTTTGAGAATCTTGGGTCCATGCAGGTTCCAGTAGGTCTTCTGCAGTACTCGTGATTATTGGGATGCAGTTCAACAGAAGATTCATCGGAAAAATCTACCTTCTGCCACTTTTCCAGATGTTCTTACAACTGAGATCAACGACAAGACTTTTGTCATTTAGTGTACACTAACACCCCTTTCCCAGTTATACTGACAAATGTCGGTTTACTTGATTTTGTGAGAAAATTTGTGATTTAATACTTCAAAAAGTTATGCATAGTCAGTCACAACAGCTTCTGCAATAATTTAGAGCGCCACAACAGCTTCTGCAATAAGACATTTAATAAGACAATAAGCATGTATTTATGCCAACTGCCCTAAAAATGTCATGGTCAGTAAAGAGTCAAACGTATTTTGTCAATAACCAGTTACACCAATGCCATCTCACGGCAATTCCTAACTTTTGATTTAGTTTCTAATTCGTACGAATTCGTGTGATCTAGTACAATTTAGTACGATTTGCTCATCACCCAATGACAGTTGGGTTTAGGGGTGGATCTGGGTGCCACACCTCCTTTTTTAAATCATACATTTGTACGAATTAGCCACTAAACTGGCAAAACGTAAAATGCTTACGTTTTCTCGTAAGATCAGGCTGGTTACACACATAATACTTAAACAGCTACACTGTTAACGATTTTTGTAAATTACAGTTTTTAACAGTAATATGAACTGTACTTCACTGTAGGACAGTTATCCAGCATGTTACTGTATTGTAAAGCTACACTGCGAAAACCACTGTATATTTTAAAGTTAAGATTTACAATACTGTCAATACAAATACAGCATTAAAATGTAAATAGTGTTTTTGCTAATTTATTTACAGTAAGTTACTGTAGATTCTACAGGAAATTGTGAACTGTACAGGATATAAAACAGCAGCACACTACTGATGTTAGCATTAGCAAAACTAGCTCAGAAGTACCACAAATGCTGTGATGAGGAGAAAGGTGGACATATTTTGGCTTGGAATACAAATATTTGTAACATTAGATCCTTTTTTTTTAAATGAAGAAAAATGACCTGGCTAAGAGCATCGCAGTATCATATCATCCAACCAATACACAGCCCTTTAAACTACAATAATGGTAATCCTTAAACACAACTTGCAGTAAACAGACCAAATCATTGAGTATCAAAAAAACAAAAACATGCATTACACAAAGACATTACTTGCGTAAGTTAGTACTTCATAATACTATAATGACCTAGCCTTATTATAATACACTCTCTTGTCATTCACTGAAGTTAATGAATGAGATGTGGTGATGTAATAGGAGAAATGGGTGGAGGAAACATGCTATTGAGGGTTTAGTGGCATTCTCCAACAGTGAAGCAGAGGGAGAGGAAAGTGAGAGAAAGCACTGTTCAATCTGATATGGTCTAGCCTGTTAGTAGTTGTGATGAAAATGGCTGCCTGAGGGCCTGAAGCACACATCTAACCAGCTAAAGACATGGAAACATGCCTGCCAACGTGCTCTTGACAACAATTAATGTGAGATCCCCAAAACCATTCCCACATGGCTCTATGGAGTCAGTGGCTCAACAGAGAATGCATTTCCTGTCTATAAAGCCGCAATGCATGCTTTTTATGCTCTAGAGATGAAATCGTCCCCACAACATGCTAAACTCAAAGCTCTTCAACCACATCTCATGCAAAGGATTATCAGTGTCTGAAATAGGGCTGCTGGAAACAAAGTTAGTACAGGGTTTAAAGTTAAATTTAAGACTTAAAGACATTTAAAGGCCATTATGAATGAAATTGTAGACTAATACAGGGACAAATGCTAAGGATTTTTTTAATATCACAGTTAGAAAAGATTTTCACTTGCATTTTTTTTCCAAAAAAATGTTAATTTACAATAATGAATACTATAATAATAATTTTCAAATATATCCATTCACTAACCCTAAAACCCTTACCAAGAACAGAACAAAACATAGCTGTCAATTACTTTAGTCTACAATAATAATAAAAAAATAAATAAATAATAATTAACAGGAGAGTAAAGACATGTTAAAAAAAGACTTTTTAAGGCCTAAAATTTTGCTTTTGAGATTTAAGACCCCACAGATACCCTGTCTTAGTTATTCTGCGAATCTAATGATTATATTAGCACTGAATTGATTAATCTAAAAATTATTTCGATGCTTAAACTGAAAGATTTGAATTATTATTCTGCATTAACTAGATAAAACATTTTGGTGCCCGTGTTATTAGATTACCTCTTTCATACCATATGCTGAAGCAGCAATGCCAAAATCATTTCCCCACCGTGTCTATTTTTGCAGTGCTACTTACGCTTAGAGTGATAATGCATTGATCATGAATAAAAACGTATTGAATGAAAGCAAAAAATTGCAATTTTATTATAACATTTACAGATTTTTGTCTATAGTCTAATCAAATGAACATTAAAAGAAACAATACAACAAATACATTTGTTGGGCCCAAACTACAAAACCACATTGAAAACAATTATAGTATCAGTTTTGCTGAAGACACTAATTTGACTATGTATGAAACAGGGCTGCACAATATTGGAAAAATCTGACATTGCAATATTTTGTTTTTCTGCAATATACTGTATATTGTGATATCAATTTCTCCAGATGGCCTAAATAGCTTGATTTGGAAAATAATTTCTTAATATGGATTGGTTAGGATTCTGGATGGGATCGAAATCACGTATACACTACAGTATAATAAACAAACTACAAGCACATATAAACATGAAAGTATAGCAAGTAAAAGTATAGCAAACATAAAAGTGATATAAACTGTGCTGTATGGGTTTCTGGGAAGTGTAACTGTATTAAGGTATATATATACACATATTTATACATATACATACACTTAAAAAGAATTTACAAATGGTAAAAGTTCTTCTGACTGAATGCTTTAAGCTCCTGAAATGCTCAGTCACAGTCACATTAAAAACATTTGCATATAAAAAACTTTCACTCTATTATGGTCAAATTTTGAGGTGACTGCTCTAGGCATAGGACCATAACCGCTTTCAAGGTATACCGTGGTTTGGAAGAGTCAATATTTTAAAACCGCAAAAACCATCAAATCTTGATATTTTTATCCAAGGTTATCATACCACCAGATATACCAGCTCATGCCTAGACCACACAACCCCTTTGTGTTTTGATCTGAGCTATAGCCCCAACATATGTACTTAACATTGCACATAGTGCGTGTGACTATTGCAGATGTGCACATTGTGATATCAATGTTGAAAGGATATATTGTGCAGCCCTAGCATGAAATTTCATTATAACTATTTTTGTATAAATATTATTATAACTAAAAAACTCGTAAAATAACAACTTGCAGGTTAAGGAAAAAACATGGGAGGAAGATGCTGCAACCCTTGGTGCAGATAAAAAGTAAAAAGTGTCTAAATCGACAAACAGACAGACATAGACAAACAGACTGATCTGATTGACTATAACATAACAGCGATCCACGCATCACTAGCCAGGATGTTTCCTTAGTGCTTCAAGATGCATGTTGGGCTCATGTGAAAGTTGTCTTGCATGTAAAGCACACAATGGCATTCTTTCACACGTTACTAGTTCAAAGCTTGCAAAATCTGGTAGCCTAAAGTCCCGGGGCGGTTGTTTTTTTCAGTCGGGCTACCAAAATCGATCTACACTGTAGCCCGTCTGGCTCGATGTAGATAGATTTTGGTAGCCCGACTGAAAAAACAACAGCCCCAGGACTCTGGGCTACCAGATTTTGCGAGCCCTGTAGTTTGAATTCATTTGCACTCTGTCATGATCCTGCAATAGACTGAATGACTCTCTAGCGCCACATCTACGTAGCGTTCGAATAGCAATATTGTCAACAATGCAGACTAATCATTTTTAGGCTGAATCTGAAACTGCACAGAGAGAGAACTAGGTTAGCAAAAACAAGTCTCAAATGTGTAAATGCTAGAACAGATGAATGGGTTAAATGAAAATGTTTTGATCCAGGTAGCTGTTGAGGGTCCATGGCTATGCCTGTGGCTTTTGTGAGCATGTAGAGCTATATGGGGCAATGGGCATTGTGGGATTAAGGAAGAGACGAGTGCTTTAATGCAAGCCTGAGGGCACAGCCATCCTTTATCCCACCTCTTCTGTTTGTGGCCCATTCTCTCTGTGCCGTTCCCCAGGGCATCGGATTACAGGAAGCGCCACCATTTCCACAATTCAGTCAGCTTCATTTATGTGGGAAATCAGGCCGCGGGAGCTCCCCACCCCCCGCCCTATGCCACAAAGTGCCTCTCTTGTCAGATAACACTGCCTCTCTTATCTCATTCCATGTCTGACTGCGGACATGATGCCCTGTCTGAATACTGAAGACAAAGCAGAACGCACACACAATCGCTGGGGACCTGCGGACAGTAGTGGACACACATAAAGCTTTGAAATTGTACAAGTACGCTTTGCAGAGCCAGCTTTTTTCAGGGAAACGGTAACTGAAGGTGTAGGGATTTTTTTTTAAAATTGCATTATAACACAAACACAATAGGGCAAAACTCGATCAGCAACTTTCATCTACATTTACAAATAATAATCAAATCAATAAGATATTACAAACAGGTCAAATTTAAACATAGAACAGACACACAAACACATCCAAAAAACATTTACACTACCAGGTCTTCATTTAAACTTTTTCAATAAACTAAACAGTCTTTCTCCACATTTTGATTTTAGCAACTTTAAATATTTAAAATATTACCAGAATTCCTTTTGGAAAACTAAAAACAGTGGTTTTATATTAAGGCACTTGCATTTATGAATATAAAATATCTCCAAAATTAGAATATTGTTATATACAAACTGAATATTAACATCTTCCCCTCATTACCCAAAGAAAATACCATTTTTAGAAAATTGGGAGGACAACTTGAAAGAAACCTTTAACCACTCGAATGATCAGACCAGAAGGTTCTGCTATATAAACATTCAAAAAATAAATGTGCAGTCGTTTCAATGTCAACCTCACAGAATGTACAATTGCTGTGATCAAAATTAAATCTATGTCTAAGGCCCCGTTTACACTGGCAGTTAAATGTGACCTAATTCTGATCTTTTGCTCATATGTGACACAGATCAGACCTGTTCTATGACCGTGTAAACAAACAAACAAACAAACAAACAAAAAAAAACGCATGCATTGGGATATTTAGAGATCGGTTTCAGGTCTCCTTCATATGTGAAAATAAATCAGATATAAATCGGATATGTGACAATGTGACTATCATGTAAACAGGCAGATCGTATTTATTGAGGCTTTCCATTTTGTACGTCATTAAACTTGCGACAACGTGGTACTTTTCTGCAGTTTAAAGAAGTAGAAGGAAGAGCCTGTGTGGAGACGCTGACGCGGTAAACAACTACAACGGAGGAAACATGGGAGGAGGAAAGTAGTCAGTGGTCAATGGCAGAAGTTACCTGCCTTCTTGCCCTGTGGGGAGATGAGTCAGTGGAGGACACATAAATAAACCATAGGCGCAAGCTGCGATGACGACCCTTTCCCTCTTCCTCCGCCTCAAAATCATTTTAAAGTTGAGCGAACTTTAACAGCAAGAGCTAACAGCAAGACAATTTCTTCCATCATGGCTAGTGTGGTGCAGATGCTAGAACTCTCTGTTATGCATGCGCAACATTGTAAATTTAATGCCAAGTGTAAACACATGAATCAGATACGAGTCACAATTAAAAGAACGGACAGACAAAAATAAATAAATAAAAAAATCTGATATAAACAACAAATCTGAACTGGGCAATCAAGACCTGACAGTGTAAACGGGGCCTAAGAAACTCTGAAGATGGGTAAATATCACTGAATATTTTAAAATGTACTTCTTTAGCTTTGGGGGGTATGGGGAAGGAAAGAAACACAGTTCTTAATTCGATAATAGAGCTCATGGAAAAAATAAGAGACATTATTTCTACTAGCATGTATTGGACATTTATAGTGTTAATGTTGATCTTACTATTTTATAAGGTATTTCACTCTGAATCAAATCCTGTCCATTCATCAACAAATAAGGCAGATGAAGTGTATCATTTATATTGGTGACCACATTACTAATCATCAAATGCCTTCAGGGTAGATTTCAATACCCTATTGTATTGCTTGATCACATTTCTGTGACTCAGAACCTCACCCTCTTTGTCTAATAGATGGACAACGACCAAATACCTCTCTCCCACCAATCTTAATTAAAAAATAAAAAGATAATTTCTAAATAAAATGTACCTAAACTGAAGGTGTAGGTGAGGGCTCCTTAATGTCGCTCATCTGCATTCCAGAGCTGACATACTTCATAAGGACAATTTGAGACTTTCATCATGTATCAACAGCAGAAGTTTATTGTAATCTTAGCAAGCCATTCTATGTCCCATGCACCATACAGGAACCTGACACTTACTATTAAGCAGCAGGAGGAAGAGCCAGAGACTGTGAAAAGCCATGTAATACAGTAGCAAAAGCTGATCTCTGGTCCTCTTCAAAGACATCTACATTATTGATCAGTTTGGCTTCTGTAAGAATCACTCCGTCTCCCATCCACTGGCATTATCAGGCCAATGAAAATGGGCCAAGGGCAGAGCCATCTAATACAACACTATGGATTCTTCACAATGCTTTGTGTTTTTTAATAAGATGATGTAGTTGGACGTTAAGCTCTTCTCCTGAGTTCGGTTTAAAGCAGACCCTTTTGAATTTCCATGTGGCTGTATGCTCAGAAAATCTAATTTAATGCAGTCGGTTAGTCTGAAGTGAACGCAGGCCTCGACAAGCATGAAAGACATTCAAGACGGTTGACAGAACTGGATTATCACCAAAAACGATCAAGCGTCTTGCCAGTTTAAACATTCAAATCATTTTAAATGGTTCAAGTACAAAAAGTTAAAATAACAAACAAATTAAAAAAACTCCATGGTATTTGTCTGTCAGATGCTCTTTGTCCACACACACCCAATGTATTCACACAGAAAGCGTTCTTCCACGCAGTGTGCAAATACTGCAGAAAAATGCCTGATAATGAGTACAGCAACAAGAAAACAATGATATTTGTTAATTAAACAAATAAAAAGGGTATCATATTTTAGCTGCCAAAGATGCCAAAAAGATAAGCAGCAAAAAAAAAAAAAAAAGGGAAAAAGTTGTCGGGTATGGGAGAATCATCTCAGGAGCTCATTGAAGACTACCAGGTTAATTAAAAAAGTCTACATTACTTCTTACGTTGGATTTGAAAGTTTCTGATTAAGACATAAGGTGCGTCCCAAATCGCATACTTGTGCACTATTCTACGCCATTTTGTAGTTTAAATAGTGTAAGTAGTGCGTTCACACTGAAAACTCTTAAAATAATAAGTGCACTTTAATTACCCAATAATGCACTCATTTCACCGGTAAAATTAATGTGTATTGATGGACACTTTACGCACTCAACGACCGCAGATTTGTGCACGTAGCGGAAGGGGCGGGGCTATCGGGCGCACATGTTGGATAACTTTATTTATTTATTTTGGATTGTGAAAGCAGTATTCTCCTACAAGAGTGATTATAGCGCCTCCAGATGGTGAATGCGGTTTTACTCATGACAGGTATTATTTGGTATTTTGGTCATTTATTTCGCTAATTTGTCAACCGTCAAACGTCATCTGGGAAACGGCTTGAACTTCCGCTTATTAAAAAAGCCATTAGTGTTCCATTTGGGACAAAACTACATTCATATACTGTACTGTTGAGTGTGTAAGTGCATAAGTACATAGTGCATAAGTGCATAGAGTATCATTTGGGACGCAGCTATAGTATTTTTATCCCACAAAATTATTAAAAACTTTTAAAAGCTTGAATCATTTTATGCAACAGAGCACAGGTCTTAACATCAATACAGTCTATTATATAATAAAGCAAGAGATAACAATGATAACATTGGAACTAACTGTGCATTTTAATCACTTTGCACTTGTTTGTGTATTTGACAGGATGTCAAGAGACCTGCTCGTTGTGACTCTGAATCGTTGCGAAGATCATTGCACTGGGCAGTACTACAGAAGAGGAAGATGCCAACAATGAGGACCCCATCATTCTGTCCGATAGGACTTTTTAAATTTGTTTACTGCGAAGTTTTAATCAAATTAAAGTACTCAATGGCTTCTGGCAGTGTTATTAATTAAGAAACAGTTGCAATGCACCACCATATTTTATTTTACATTTTGAAATAAAGTTTACTCAGCATTACTAAATAAGATAACTAGGAATATTGGATAAAAAAATAAATAAAAAATAGTAATATATATATATATATATATATATATATATATATATATATATATATATATATATATATATAT
>CAIGQQ010040405.1:259361-293628 GCA_903798035.1 Danio albolineatus | reverse complement strand
TATATATATATATATATATATATATATATATATATATATATATATATGAAAAATTTACAACTTAAGTAAATTTTACAAACAAAGTCAATAAAATGTACTTCCCAAGTAAACTTAACATTTCTATTTAAATGTACTAAGAATTTTAGTTAATCTTTAACTTGGCAAAGCTTTGAAGATTTACTAGCCTTTTCTGAGTGAAAAATATTTCCAAGCTTTTATCCAAGTAAACCCTTCTCCTCGTTTTTACAATGTACACAAACCTTGCACACAGTCCAATGCGTATTAATAATCCATTCTGAAAAAACACAAAACATTTCAGAGTCGAATCAAGCAGTGATACTTTGTGCTCCTCTCTTCTCCAAAGCAGAAAAAGAAAGAGGCTACATACTGTGTTTATCTAATACTGCATAGAGAGGACGGACAGTTCTCTTCCTTATCAAAAAGCTGCTCTGGATTTTCATGAAATGCAAAATTTATTTCAGGAAATCAGTGGAATTTTGATACAATGTGTGTGATGCTTCACATATTACGTACGTAAACAAATTATGAACTGAGACTGGCAGTACCACAGACATTATAATAGATTGCAGCCGCGTTGACATATCGGAGCAACGGACCGTAACAGACCATGAGGTGTCTTTCTATTATATTGTCTATGAGCAGTACGTCAAATGAATGGACACACACACACACAGAGACACACACACTCCCCAAACAGCAGCAGGTAAGAAGTGCGCCAATCACTGAATCCAGCATATGGGCTTTTAAATGTGCGCCACATTGTCTTATATTATGCACTGTTTGTGTCAAAGTCACCGATGGCTCAAGTGACGACATTTTGAATTTTACCTTTCACTTGTACGGTGGCTCTGACCTTTCAAAATACCTCTCAAAGCACTTTTTCAGATGCAAAAAAACAGGGGAAAAAAATCTAAGCCTGTTCGGCAGCATATCAATACAATGACACAACAGGAGGCCGAATGAAATTTTTTATGTGCGAAAATTCTGGACAAAAAAATAAATAAATTCAGATTTAATGTGCAATAACCTTAAGACAAGCAAATGTGGAAATTACAAAAACAATTGTACATTTTTGTGAAACCACAACTGGGCAGGTAAAAATCTGACTAGGCCACAAGGATTACGATCAGCATTTACGCCCAATTCACACAGGGCATCAGCGTCAATGCTTCCCTTTCCTTTTGAATGGGTGACATCAATCATCGACGAACTGAACTGTGGATCCATCAGCACTGCGTCAGCACCGTTGCTTGCTGCAGAAGTTAGAAATTTCTCAACTTCAAGTGTCAACAAAAGCGTCAGCCAATCAGATAATTTTATGCAAAAACCCCAGCTCAGACAGTATCCAGTAGAGGTCTAATTTTGCTGATGCTGCTATGATGATCATGTCAGCACCAACTTCAGATACGCCCTCCATCAGCTGTCGACGCTGACGCCCCAATGTGAATCGGGCATTACAAAAGCAGCGTAAAGATTGGAGTATAACCCTTTAACACAATAAATCAGCCATAACTGCATAAAAACTAAATCATTAATTAAAAAAATATGCCAATAATCATGGGATCTTTATTTCTATTAAGAGCATGGGCCAGCATGACCTACACTGTAAAAAAAGATGTTGCTCATGTGAATTAAGTTGAATCAGTTTACGAGATATTTTAACTTACATCAATTAAGCTGACTTAAAAGATCAAGTTAAAAACTGTTTAACTTAAACAAATTCAGTTGAAATCTGAATAACTTTCTGAATTGAGTTTGATGCCGAGTTCAGACTGCATGATTTTCAAAGTAGTCGTGTCACAGATGTGTTTACACTGCATGACTATCTGGGCTAGCTTTTTGTCGCTGCTTTGTTTACACTGCAAGATGGATCGGCGACAGGGAGTTTCACACTGCATGACTTCAAAATAGGAAGAATCGCCGACAACTTTGTCCAAACTACGTCTCACACCCAAAAAACACGTAGTATATCTTTTGTTATTAACTACATAATGAGAAAGACGCCTTTAATGGGGTAGAAAATGCATATTTGCTCATTGGCTTTGAAGGGAATTTGCCATTTCTCCTCAACTTTTTTATTTTTGGACCGGGTTTAGGTTGTGATATTGCTCACATGACAAGTCAAACAGACACGTGAGCTCATGCCAAATTTACACTAATTTCCCCCCTATTTCTTGTGTCCGAATAAACTTGAAAATGAGCGCTTTTAACTTCTCCCCCAACCTCCCGCTGGCCTGCAGGTGCGCGCACGAGTGAATGCTGCTCTCTCATTGGCTGTAGGTGATTGCCGGTGTTAAGTTCAGTGAAAACACATTTCACACGGCATGATTTGAATCGCCGACAGCTCCAGTTATTTAGCACGCCAAATATCTCTCGGGCATCGGCGATTCTCTCAGATCGCGTCTTTGATAGTTCATATTGTGTGATTGTCACTCGCGTGCACGAGCACCGATTTGCCTGTGATTTCAGGTATTTGTCGGCGATTTCTCTAAACCTGTCGGAGAGACAAAAATCGGGGCTAAAATCATGCAGTCTGAACTAGGTATAAGTAAAAAAACATCCGTTGTCATGACTTTTTTTAAAAATCACATTTTTTACAGTATAATTTTTGGTTAGTCGCAAAGATCGCAGGTTTGAATCCTGGCACAAGCAGGGATTATAGTTTATAGGAGGTGTGAATAACCAGCACAAACTCTTGCACCCTCAATATCACATCTGAGGTTGCTTGAGCAAGGTACCAAACCTCCAACTGATGATCAAATTCCAACCTATCTCTATCTTGGCATTTTACTACTACACTACAAAAAACGCTCCTAGCCCAGCTTTGTCAAGCTCAAGGGGTGTGGTGGGGGATGGGGGTGTCCAACATGAATAGATTAGTCCATCTGGCAAACACATACAGCTCAGCTCTGCTAAAGCCTACACTGCCCCATACGTGCCAATCCATGAGAGGAGAAATTACAAAACAAGAGCCAGTGTAGAGGCAAAGAACCAGTGATAACAAACCATGAAGAGCACACAGATAAAAAATGTGTGATATGACAAAACTGCAGAAGAGGCGGCTCGGTGAATTGAGAATCTGCACCATTCCTGACACAGTTTCTACAGCACAGCCGTGCTCGGCTCAAACACTCTCCTGTTGTCAAGGCAACCGTTTCTCTGGACTAGAGGGAAAAAGAACTCCTACATTCCTAGAAATTTAAAGATGAGATTTATCTTTAATGCTTTCTGTTGCATGAAAACTGCATTTCCGGCTACAACAGGCTTGGTATTGGCTGTTCCAATTTATTTATGTTAGATGGTACATTATTATCATCATTTAGCCTTTTTTGGTTTTGGTTGCAGTTTAAGTTCACAACTATGCAGGAATGTGCTACCAACACATATTAATAAAGCTGCACATGCACTCATTAATAAAGGGCAAGAAAAAATAGCAGTTTCACAGAGGTGAGCTGAAATTCATGACTGCACCCATGATTGAGGCTAGAAACACTGCACCAGGAGGACAAACAGCCTGACTTGTTGAAAGAGATCAACAGGTAAGTGCGTCACTCAATTGATTTGACAGACTTGTTCACAACAGTGATAAATACACGCATAGAAGCACATCCATTTATTTGAGGGTGAAGTCATTATGTACGTTTACATAATGTACATTATGTATGTTATCATAATGTTATTCTACAGAATCTATACGGCTCTCGCTGTAGAGACACTTTTGGTTGATAATTGTAGCTCCTGTTGTCACACTGAACTTTATTTCAATTTAAATTGCGTTTAATTACTGACCCTCTTGTTTTTTCAAGCCTTTGTTCATCTTCAAATGCAAACGAAGATATTTTAGGTGAAATCTGAGAGCTCCTTCATCCTACGTGAACAGTAAGGTTCCCAGCTTGTTTAAAGTCCAGAAAGGTACCAAAAACATCCTCAAAACAGTCCAAGTGTATTCATTGGTTAAATCTGAATATTATCAAGCTACAAGAATACTTTTGAGTGCACATAAACCAAAAATAACAACTGTATGGATACTAACAACAGTATTTAAGTTTCTTCTCCTCAGTGACAGTAACTCTTGTTAAGAGTGATGAATTGCGAAGCGGCTTCAGGGTCTAATCGCTATATCAATCTGTATGAGGAGACTCAACAAATGGTAATAATAAACGTTTACAAAGTGACTTTCAATGCTTTCAAAAATCACTATCACAATCTATATATCCATGCCTAATATCCGATGGACAAAAAGTGATTCTTTTTTTAAATTGCTCAAATATTGGTGTTTTTGATGGAGCTAGTACAGAGACTGTTGTGTACACTAGGGGTTCCCAAACGTTTCAGCCTGCGACCCCCAAAATAACAAATGTCGGTGACTTGCAACTCCCAATATCCTCTGAGGTGGTTATAAATATAGAAACCTTGCATGCATTGGCACACACACCAATAGGCCCAAGAATATTCTTCGTTTTTTTTTTTTTTAAAGGTACGCGAGTGTGGTAAATGTGCCAGAAAGTTTAACCCTGCTGCATCTGATGCTATTGCTGTGTCTTTAATATAATGTAATCACCTGAAGGGTCGTTATCCAATAGAAAAAAAAAAATAATAATAATAACAAACATAAATCGAACGACTATAACTATAAACTAATATTTTTATCTGCAGTAGGTCATGAATAAAATATGGTAATTCTAATGGTTTAATAAAATTTATTAGATTTTTGGAAATCCCCAAGTGACTCCCTTCATTGTCCTGACCCCCACTTTGGGAACCACTGGTGTACACCATGACTTGATATAAAATTCACTTTAATGTGTGATATGACTAAAAAGTGGTCATAAACAAATATTTTTTCAACTCAAATGAGCAGCGGCTTGGACCCGAAAAACGACTTAACAAGTGGATAGGGCATTTCAAACTCAAACATATACTTCAGGAAATTAAACAATATACTGACACTGAGAAGAAACTCTTGTTTTTTTTTTTTGCGCACACAAAATATTCTAGTAGCTTGATTATATTGTGATTGAACCACTAAAGGCACTGTTTTGGCAATAGGTCTGTTTTGGTAATAGGCATGGGTCGGTATAAAATTCTGACAGTATGATAACCCTGGATTAAAATATCACAGTTTCACGGTGTGACGGTATTGTGTGTACTGCTCTAAAATATATTCTTTTTAAATGTCTGGATAAAAAAAAATAAAAATAAATAAAAAACCTTTTTCCCCTTTGAACACAGTATATTTTATTTTTTGTAGATTTCTTTACAATTTAAAATGGCATCTTTGGATATTTTTTTCTGCTGAAGATACTGTTGTCCTACAAAAACAAACAAACAAACAAAAGTAAATAAAAAAATCTTACACATACCCAAAGAACGGTATTACAGAAAATTTTGGCGAAAAAAAAACTTTGACTTTTCCAAACCACAGTATACCTTGAAAACGGTTATCTTCCCATGCCTATTTGGTAACTTTTTATATAGGATGTCTCAGATTTCAACTAAAATACCTTCATTTGTGTTCTGAAGATGAACTAAGGTCTCAGGGGTATGGAGCAACATGAGGGTGAAAAATTAATAACAATTTTTGGATGAACTAAACCTTTAAATGGCATTTCAATATACTAGTTTTTAGTAGATATTTTTTATACGAGAGACGTGCTTTGTTTACCAAATAAAATGGATCTAATAGGATTTGCATTGTAAACATTAAAGTTAAAAATGTATTATTTTTTATTTCATATATTAAGGTTTTAGTTATGATGCTCCCAAAATCACTCCTCATAAATAGACAGGTTTTTAACAAAAATGTGCACAGAAATAGCAAAACATTTCTGCATTTCCATCAGGCCCTACCTATAACTGACCAATTATTTAATCCTCATGTAACAGCCAAGCACTTATGAAAAGCAAGCCTATACATACAAGATTTCAAAAGACAGCACTCTATCCTGACAATGGTCCTCTTGCACGCTCTATGCTACTGTCGCCACAGCAACTGAACACAATAACTGTACCTCCTTCAGTACACAGGTATTTCAAGGTCTGAAAGCAAGTTTGTCAATGTCTTTGCTGCTTTATTATTTCGATTATTCCACTGCAGTAGTCTAAAAAGAAATGATGTAATGGTTAAATGAGTTTATCAGGTATACATCAAACCACAGAGTTCTTACAATGAAATCAGACAATACAATCAAGTATAAAGCTCATGTATTCCACCAAAAAAACATTGTGGTCATAAAGGCATCCACCAGCTCTGCTTTTGTAATTAAAAGTGTTTCATTAAAGCAGTAGGGCATTAAATATATAATAGCACATCACAAATATTTTACAGAAAATTTATTTACATAGCATAGGAATGTGGAGCAGGAGTTTTGGACTAATTTATTTATTTATTTATTTATTTTATTATTATTTTTAGGGGTTTTCACCTTTATTAATAAGACACTGGAGATTGACAGACAGGAAAGTGTGGGGAGCAGAGATAGGGGAAGGATCGGCAAAGGACCTCAAGCCAGGAATCGAACTCGGGTCGCCGCGAGCACCTCGGTGCTATCTCTCGACGCACTAACCACTGGGCTACTGGGGCCGACTTTTGGAATAATTTAATAGCAAACATATAACAAATAGTATTGTGACAGTGGCAAATTATTAAAGAAAATGTCTTGTTCCAATCATCTTGTTGAGGTTGAGACCATTGACAAAGACTACAGAATACAGAACACATGTCACTCGTATAGTTTTGAATAGGAAAAAAAAATAATGGTCAATATGGTGAACAAAGCACCACCTACGAATACAGGAGCCAATCATCGATCGCTATAGGCTGACATTTCTCCAGGAGAAAAGCCAAGACCAGAAGAGTGTTTTCACGACAGGTTTTTGTGGTCAACAAACGCACCAACAACATTTCATCAATAACAAATTATGCAGAACAGAATTCTCGGTTTTGGCCAAACAAGGCTGGAGGGTTGAAGTAATTGGCAAAATGGGTTATGTCTAATTGGTGTATCTCCAACTGCATGTTTTGAATGTCAATTTTCATTTTGTGCACATTGCACAAATAAACAACAAAAAAAGACATGCAAGTATTATGGCTGGATTAAAGATGCAGTAGGTGATCTGCCACAATGCTAAACTATTAGCATAAATCTCTGAAAAACAGTTCCCATTTGTAACAACAACATCTACATCAGATTTGCTTGACTAAATTAGATTTAAAAAACAACGTTACCGGTCTAAAAGAAATACTGATGTCATCCTTCCTCCAGCGCGCAAAAGTAACTCTAATGTTGATTTAGGATTATTTAAAGTTTTGATTCAGCATGTTTTTACCGCTCACTCTCACTCTCTCTCATGAACGCACAGCACGTGTATGCACAAACGGCGGATCTGCGTGAACAGAGGTACGCCGCCTACATCTCCCATAATTTCGATAAGTAGCTCAAACTGTTTGCCAGCAAATTCAGGTTTGAGCTACTTATCGAAATTATAGGAGATGTAGGCCTGACAATATTTAATTGGATGAACATTTTTTTTCTTATGGCTTACCCCGAATATAAAAATACATATAAACACATTTAGATCATTTACTTTAATCAGTACTATTGGAATGTGGAGAGAATTTCAAAAAGCACAACAAAAAATGTTTCTGAAGACACTCACCTACTGCACCTTTAACAATATTGCTGTCTAGGGCTTGGTGATTAATCGAAATGTAATTGAAATTGACATTGAGAACCTATAATCAATCAAATTTTTCCAGGTCAATTTTTTTTCAATTACTTTTCCTGACGTGTGTGGAGTCACCTGACCCTGCTCTGTTAAGGCCGATTTATACTTCTGGGTCAAAGGCACAGGTATGGTCCGGCATAGCCTTTGCGCAGTCGTATACCAGCACACCTTTCAAAAAAATGTAACACGTCACACGTTTGCAATACACTGACGATGACTGTAAGCTGCACCAGAGATGCCTTGAGATGGCATATTTTCCATAAGAATAAAATTAGTATTTACATTAAGGTGTTTACATAAGGTGACTTAAGGTGTTCACTGTTTAAAATATTATTCACAGGATATGCAAGAGTTATTTTATTTAGAAGAGATACGGCTTCATTTCTACTTTTAATATAAACAATTTACTTTGTTTTCAAAAGTGCAAGTTATTCATTTTCATTTTTTTTATAAGAAAAATAGTGACTGTTGGTTTTAGGCAATGTGTGTTTTAATTTCAGTTGTTCAACACTGATGTTCAATAAATAATCACAGATAGTAGATAGTGTCTGTTTCCTTCAGTTATTTTAAAATAAAGCAATGCACCCTTCATTCAAAAATCTCTCACGTGTAATATGTGAGCATATTTACTGTACAAAATTTATCAGTGAACTATGAGGGCAAAAACATAAAATAAATAAAACAAATCGAACATAATGGAGTTAAAATGTTCAGTTAATCAAGATTTAGATTTTAGGCCAAATTGTCCAGTCCTATTGATGCCTTATTTTTAAATGACACCTTTATAGGAATTCTTAAATAATTCATCTTCACTGTTTCTGTTTAAGTGTGACCTCCATTCAACTTTTATTTGTATCGCATTTGTCGTCCAATTACCACAATAAGCTTTGAAATGTTTAGGTTAAATTATTAATTAAATTAATGACGTAGACTCTGTACTGTTGTATAATAAACACACAAGGACTGAATCATCTCACAGAAGGATTTATTTCAAACCGTTTAGAGGAAAAATGTTTTTAAATGTGATATTTTCATGTGTTTCCAGATGTAGCAGCAACAGAGTCATAGTTCACTAAAGACCTATGCAAACAGACGTCATTATCGCAGAATGATTATCTTCAAATTCATAAATCAGCCAAATAAATCATCTGCAATTATGAACAAAAGTTTGTGTTGCTTAACAGTGGACTGCAGACTGTGTGTAGTAAATGCTGCTCTGTCTGAGTACACTGTTGGACATTTACTGCTGATTACGAAACCTGCTTTACTGACAAAATGTGTGCACAATTGCCATTGATTTATCGTGCAGCCTTACTTTATATTATAATTACAGCACTATAAGAGTTTCATACGTTAAAACATTAAATGTATTCAACATTCAATTCATAAACAAATTGTTTATGTAGTCAATCAAATCAGCCTGTGATGTCACAAAGGCACATATATTTGCATATAGACTGGTTATAGGGATGGGCTATTTATCAAAATGAAATTGCAAATGTGATTGAGCTGCAAAGCTGCAATTGTCATGCACATCTTGTCAGGGAAACACAGTGTGATCAGTAGTAAATCTCTTTTGAGGGTCAGAGGGTGCTCTCACAAAGAAGAAAGGCACTTATATTGTGAATACCCATAGTGGTGCAATATAAACAGAAGATTTCATTGATTTTATTGATTCAGCAAGACTAATGAACGCACAACTATGGAATGATAGTGATAATCACACAATGATTTATCTCAAAAACTTCAGCTGAGATGAGCTGGAGTAAAACCATGTTATTATATGTAGTAATTTCACTTGCAGCTTTTACTACACAGAGCTAGAATTGATGAATTGGGATGCAAACAGCTGTCATTGTCACAGAACGATCGTCCCGATACGAGTTGATAAATTTAATTTGATATAGAATTTAAAACTGCTTTTTGCACAGCTTAATGAAGTATGACTCTGAAGTGTGTTGTGGTACATGGTGGAACTTTACTAGAACTGTCTTTACTGAAAAAACGCACATGAAAATTGCCTTCGATTAATCTATCAGCCCTGACTTGTTTCAAGGACAAGACTTTGACATCACAGGATCCGCCTCTAGGGTTTACGACTGACTCGAGCTGTACTCTTTTTCTGATGTAAAATGCTCGAGTCTGATAAAAATCATACGCTATTTAAATGTTTTATATGTAAATGTTAGCCAATCAAAACAGTGAATGTTTGCAAAGCTGCTACCCAATAAAAGGAAGTTTCAGAAGCATTTTATGACATGTTTATTTATAGTTTAAAAAAGTCCCCAGAAACAACATTTAATATTCTGTCACTTTCAGATGTTCTGAAAAGAGTACTAAAAACTATTAAGGGTCTACTTTTAATACTCTATTCTCACTATAATGATAAAAACATTTGCTTTTGCAAAGAAAAAACAAACAAACAAACAAATAGCTGGCATCTTAATCTCCGTGAACTACTTTCTCAAACAGAGATATATTCCCCAGCCTGTCTGGGTGTCTGCCATGACTGCTTGTGTTGCCAGTCCCAAACAAGCACTTTTTCACACTTATCTATTTAACAAAAACTACACCAATCGTGATCTATTAAGTGAACTGTACTGTTTAATTCACAGACAAATAGCAACAGGGGGTCATAATATTAGCAGGGACTAGTATAATAGTCTTTGTGAAGTCAACTCTGAGGACAACAGGGTTGTTACGATACTGGAATTATCGGTACTGGAGTTTTGAAAACATCAATTTCCCACAAACATTTGAATGCTGTTGAGCACATTCTTAAACACCACTGATTGGCCATTATGTCCATGTGCTTAACATAAATGACTGTGATTGTCCGTGAAGGTCATCAGTTTACCAAACTTGCAGCTGTTTACAGAGTGTAAACACAGATACAGGGACACTGGAGCGTTTTAAAGTCACGTCGATGAGCTGGTTTGTCTATAAGCTGACATATGAGCGATCTGCTGATGAATCTCAGCTTTAAAACACTCCAGTCTCCCTGTACCTGTGGTTACATGCAGTAAAAAGCAGTGAGTTCAGTGAACTGATGACCTTCACGGCAAATTACAGTAATTTCTGTTAAGCATGAGAACACAATGGCTAATCAGCGCTATTTAAGAACGTGCTCAACAGCGCTCAAATGTAGAAAATGAAAGAAAAATGGGAGTTTTACAATTTCAGTATTGATTGATACTAGTGCTGTGCAATTAATCGCACTCACAAAAAAAACGTGATTCAAGCACATGTGATTTCTAAATTGCGTAAGGCTGCAATTTTATCTATTAATTTCGATTTTTATTCATAATATGTTCTTGTGCGCATGATTTTTAATATGTTAACCAATCAGAGCTGACGCAGCACACCGGGCAATTACAGTTTAGCTGAGCGGGAGAAAGATGTTAACCAATCAGAGCTCACTACGGGCACGACGAAGTTGAGTGGGAGAACTGAATAGGTGGTTTTGATTTACGTTTTTATTTATTGTTCTGACTGGAATTGAGGTTAGTTCATCTTTATTTTTTCATGTTGTCTGTTTTTAAGACAATTTACTACAGTTTTATTTATTAAACTGAATACTCTGTTATTTCATTGTGAAATGTTTTGTTATGCACTTCTTGTATACACTTCTTGAATACATGTATGTAGTGCATTTGAAAGCCAAAACAGTTGCAATAAAAAAAGTAATAATAATAATAAAATAAATAAATAAATAAATAAATAATCGCAATATTCATTCAAGAAATTGCAATATGTTTATTTTGTCTATTTTGCACAGCCCTGATTGATACTAAATTCCAGATTCATGACAACCCTAGAGGACAATAATGTTTATATAGAATTCAATAAACATACCTTAAAAATACAATTCATCATTGAACATTAAACACTATTAATCATCTCTTAGTTGAGCAAGAATATATTCTGAATTTCACATTTCAGCCCTGAATTTCAATTATGCTGCACTACTAGCTATAGAAATAATTTATTTAAGTTTTAGAAATATGTGTAACAATCATTCAGCTGGAACACTATTCCCAGTACCAAAACCTTTCATAACACTACTTATCCAAGCAACGTAACTCACATATCATCAGTGCTCAAATTGCAATGACTTTTCAGCTCATAGACAACAAACATGGAAGATTTCAAAATGCTGGCCACATTGTTATGTTTAAAAGAGTCAACTCTGAGCGAGCACAATGCTGCCTCTGCAAAGCACTCAATCCATGCCTGTTACATAAGCGACAGCTGCAAGGATGCTCATTCAGAACAATAACAGAAACAGTTAAAGACATCCCTGAAACCTTGCCATTTCCAAAATATGCAAAGAGACGAAGGGGATCTGAAGGCGTGAGCACACATTATGCTAAACAGCAGAGAGTGGGCTGGGGTTTGTGAAACTCCCGAGACTCTGAAGCTCCCGTCTAATACACTTAAGATTCAGGGACGAATGGAACTGCAGAGGCATTGAGTGGTGCAACAACACGGGTACAGCATGCAGACCAGCCAACCGGTGACTAAAAAAAAAAGAAATAAATAAATGGGTAGTAACAGCTTTGGCACATCCAGAGAGTAATGCTTGACAGCCAGCGGGGCACATCAGGCCAAAAGTAAAAGCACTGAAAGAAGAAGCCCGGAGAACTATTCCTCGTTCAATCTTGCTCACATTCACGGCTTGTAAATAACAGGAGAGAAGTATAGCAGCTTCTACAGACATAATCTTCTCACGTCAGCTCTTCTCGATCAACTGAGCCGAGCGAAGGCTCACAGTAATTGGGTCAGAGAGGGGTTTCTGGTCCTATTGCAGAGAGTGACGCAGAACTCGGGTCAAGGCCTCAAAGTAATGAAAGTTGATGAGCAGGGCAAACCAAAGGTGTCAGGAGTGTGTGGGCCGGCAGTCACCTTTCAGAGGACCCCGTCTTCTCCGTGGTCCTTATGTCACATCCAATCCCCTCCCATCAGCCGTGCACAGCACCACCAGCACCAAACCGCACTTTTTTTCCCCCTTTCTCATTTTCTCTTCATTGGAAACCTGTCTCCCCAAGAGAGGTGGATATGCATGAATTAAGGCTGGGCAGAATTACGGTCGAGTTAACGCAGGGGAAAATGAGTCTGACAGTGGAAAGGAGGTTGTGAGAGTGTGTGCGTGTGTGTATGTGCTTTGAACCAAAGTCTACCTGAAGGGAGTGACTGCTTCTTTTTACCAGAGAGGTAGATATTCTATAATTATAAAACTATTCTGACGATTGAAAGTCATCAAAAGCAATAAATAATACACAAGGTAAAATTCAATAATAATAATATTAATAATAATAATAATAATAATGGCGCCACGGTGGCGTAGTGAGTAGCACGTTCGCCTCACAGCAAGAAGGTCGCTGGTTCGAGCCTCGGCTGGGTCAGGTGGCATTTCTGTGTGGAGTTTGCATGTTCTCCCCGTGGTTGCGTGGGTTTCCTCTGGGTGCTCCGGTTTCCCCCACAAGTCCAAAGATATGCGGTACAGGTGAATTGGGTTGGTTAATTTGTCCGTAGTGTGTGTGTGTGTGTGTGAATGAGAATGTATGGATGTTTCCCAGAGATGGGTTGTGGCTGGAAGGGCATCCGCTGCGTAAAACAAATGTTGGATAAGCTGGCGGATCATTCCGCTGTGGCGACCCCGGATAAATAAAGGGACTAAGCCAACAAGAAAATGAATGAATGAATAATAATACTACTACTACTACTACTACTACTACTACTACTACTAATAATAATAATAATAATAATAATAATAATAAAGTTAAAACAATAAAAATATTAAAATAAAATAACAAATAACATAAAATAATGTTAAGGTTTAGGTTTGATAAAAAATTTACAATTTTAGAAGGTTTAATTTCATTTAAAGTCTCTCTAGATTAAAAAAACGTTGTCTTTTAACATTAAAAATAGGGTATTCCACAAGAACATGTTTACCGGTTTGGTTTTTGTTGCAATATTGACATTTTGGGGGTTCTTCTCCTGAGTAAATGTTCATGTGTCTCCGTGTCCAATGCGGCGAGGGGTTGACATCAAGTGTGCCGCACGCCTGCTTTCGAGTGAAGGTTTCGGCTGTTAGATCGCCCCCTGGGGGCTGGCTGCAGTACAAGTCATAAAGCCCGCCTACTCCATGTTAACGAACGAGACTTGAGCCCACATAAAAAAAATCATTACACTTGCAATAAAATGTCCCGAAAGATGGTTCTGGTCAATTAAGGCACTGGTTATAATGCTGGTATAGGTGCAGATCTTAATTTTTGTAAAGAGTGTGTTTTAGCCAGTAATTTAACGCTGGGCGTGTCATCGTGATTGACAGTTCTGATTGACAGCTTCTCAAAGCACACCGTCGGAGCCTCGGGTGGAGATTGAAGTGTCATTATTCCATTTCTGTGTTACTTTACAATGATAAAATGAGTTCAGCAGTAAACTACACTGTCTGACCTACAGAAACTGATGGAGCACTGTTTATTCGGCAAGGTCAGGGCTTTATTAGTTCGCTGATACACGCCTAGCCATGACGGGGGAAATGCAGGTGATCGTTATCTAGCAGTAATTCTCTTTATGGGTTTGTAATAATAATTAGGAAGACAAAACTAATGTTAGCCGATCTCCACACTGATCTAACGTTATTTGAACTTGATTTAAAGTCTCTTACGTTTTGAGTTTCTGCATGTTATTGAGTTAATCTACTGAGTGTGCCGTTATAAAATATGAATGTTCTAGAAACATTATCTTATATAACAAATAGAGCTGTAAATTTGATATATTATTTCTATACATCATTTACCATTGGCTTATTTAAAAACTCCTAATAAACATTCAAATGAATGTATATTCCTCTTTGCCAGATATAATGAAGGTATCGAATAAACCAAATTATAACGGAGGCAAAAAATTATATACAAGCGGTGTTTAGCAGCTGATAGACATCAGTTGATGTATTAATACTGCTAAGTTTAATTATTTTATATAGTGCAGGAATGGGACGTGTAAATATTCTGTTGATATTTAGAAATCTTGCTGTATTTATCTTTTAAACACACAATTTTTCCCGCATGGTAAATAGCTTTCTATGGTGTGTATATTTTGAGTCCTGTTGATTAATAATAAATGTATGTGTTGTTTATATGTTATTGTTCATATTTTACAAGTGTTCTACCCCTGTGAAGATAACAATACCAGCAACCCTGTTACAAGAAGAATATTTTTTGTGCTCATTTTAGTCTTAATCAGGCTAGAGTGTATGAAAGATCGTTTCTTTCTGCAGTATAACATAGATTGCTTTAATTAATTTATAACTGCTTAAATCACACCGTTTTTAAAGAGCCCATATTATGGATTTTTGAAAATGACCTTCCATGCAGTGTGTTACACAGCTCTAAGTGCAGTGAAATGTCCAGCTAAGGCTTAAATCTGAAAGTGCAAAGTGTTTAAAACGATTGATTCATATATAAAAGAGTCGACTCATTGTTGTTTAAATGAATCGTTATTAGAACGAGTCTTTAGCCGTTTCGGCTTGACGTCAACGCGAAACATAATAGTTGCGCGCGCAGACCCGGGAAAATTTGAACTGCCCAGCCCCGCCCACAGACAGGAAGGAAAAGTGGAAGACAACAAGCACTGTATTGCAGTAAGTGTTGTAGCATAACCGGCTAGAATAACCGCATAACCAGCGGGACAGCAATGACGTGTGATCTGAGTAATATCTAAGCAAATCTTTATACTGTTTGATGGCAGTATAAAGATTTAGAGAGAAGTTATTGACAGCTTTTGGTTTTCGCGTTCTGCTCTTTGTAGACGGTCCCTAAGGACTGGTCTCTCTGCCGGCTGCGCACAGAGTTTAATATTATGCATCCAGCGCGTAGGCAAAGCTCATTTTTAGGAAAATAAGGTTGTAGGCGATTGTATACGTTGCGATGGTTGAAAAGAGGAGCTGTTTGTGTAGGAACAATGTTTCGGTCATGAGTTATTGATCCGGAAAACACGACTGCTGCTACTTTTACTGAACTTATCAGCATTCCGGTTAAATCATGACCCGCAGACGCTGTGCTCTGAAGTGCGAGAGAAAAGCTGTGTTCGCGTCATCTCTCTGAAGAGAGCTACTCAAATCTACCAGCTTACGACGCGGGATTTGTGGCACGGTTGTTGTTAGAGGATGGATCAATACCCAGTTTATTTGGACCTGCGTGTTCTTCCAGTCGTGTTGACCGTAACAAGGTAAATATGGATGTAGTTGTCTGTATTGTGTTTGCTCCGTGCAGCATGTAGCGGTAGCCATTTAGCTCACTGTCGAATGAAACTATTTGTTGGCTTACAATAGTCCATGAAGTGTTCATTATTACTGAATGTTTGTTGTTATGATGAAGAATTTAGCAATGCGCTGGACGTAACGTGGTGGACATGACGTGGTGACGTGACGTGGTAGCGTCACGGAAAGGAGGTGCTTGGGGAAAAAGACTCGCTCAGACGATTCATATGGGAGTCGGTGGGAAAATGAGGTAAAAATAAACAGATATTATAAGACATCGAAAGTGTTTTTTAACCTTGCATACATATCATCCTGTTGTTTGGGACTTCAAAAAGTGAAATTTAACCGTTCTCAACCCACCATATGGGCTCTTTAAATCATATATTATTACGTGTTTTTAAATGTAAGTTCTTATATTTACATTAGCGAGTTATAGTGAAGACACCGGCAGTCAATTGAGAAGTTCGGGGGCGTGGTTCATTTGATGTACAAGCGTTTGGTTGGAAGCTTGATTCCGCGGCTCCGCCTCTGGCTCCATCAGGCAGTCCTTCTGCGCATGCCCAGGCTCCAATTTCAGCAGTGTTTTGCGACAGTTTGTGCCCATCACGACGTGTTTTTTTTCCTTCAAAGCGTTTAATGGGAAAAGGGGCTGTCGCATCGTCCATATTTTTTACAGTCATTGGTTGACATACATAAAGGGCCAAACAGTGAAGTTAATGCTTAATCATTAGTGCTAAATCTATGATTTCTAGCATCTGTGAGGATCACTAATGAACAGACTGGCCTAAATCTAAATACAATGTAAGGGTTGACAAAAATAAAATACTATTGCATAGTATTGAGGTAATGAAGCTCAATTATGCTAAAACTCCAAAACCAAATAGGGTATATGCGCAGCTAGTGTTTCTTCCCATACTGATAAAACTTTCAGCGAATGGTAAATGTGACTTTTTTTTCTATTTTATGCGGTTCCTTAAACAGCATCAATGTTGAAATGTAATTAAAATATAATCAGTTAAATAGACTTTGGCATTCATTTAGTTGCTTAGGAGTTAAAACGAGATGAAAAGCCGTTTACACACATGCACCCGTCAGGATTGCAGGCTAGCGCTGAAATTTCATTGACCATACAGGGGTAAAATAAATGTTCATATTTTAAGACATGGTGGGGAAAAATGTAATTTATTGCAGTGCTTCTTGTACAATCTGAGACCCACTTTTTAAAGGATATCAGTCAGCCATTGCAGATTGCTGATTTTTAAAGAAAACAGACCTTAAACGCACTGATTTTGTAATAGCATACAGTTTACCAGAAGCGCTTGATCCAGGTTAACAACAAATTAAAAGTCCTTCCGCATATACCCTATTGGTTGCTTTTCAACAACAAGCAGGAAAACTTTTGAAAAAAAATAAAATATGAAATTAAAGCTGCACTCTCCTTTTATTTATTTTTATTATTTTTAAAATAATTGTTCAGCTTATCTATTTCGAAAATATAAGTGATTTTTGAAATGATGGTTATGTCATCAAGAAAAGATGAAAAAAAATCGATTTAGGGGCCTATGACTTTCACAATGCAGAAAACATGCACGGAAATGCTGAATCCAGACATAAGGTTGCGTGTCCACTGAAGTGTTTTTAACACTGCAAGAATTTAAAGCGCTGTTCTAAAATCAGCTGTGAGCACTTCTCCAATTGTCGAAGCATTTCAAAAAAGGAAGGGCGCAAAACAAACGCTCAGAGTTTTCATTGACAACAACAGACAAAAGACACTCAGCTGGCATTTCTGCAGCCCAAAAACACTTCTGTGGACAGGCAGCCTAAAAGCAAAATTTAACATATAACATCGATTGTCATGGAATTTGGTAAATTATTTGATTAAACCATTATCAAACCCCTTTTTAACTCAATTACAAAAGCCTGTTCTCTGTCATGGTTTTATTAACTACCAAATAAAATGTCAGAAATGCATTAGTAGAGGCAAAATTACACTATATTTATAAACATTAACTCAATTTTGAAATTTTAATGTTGAGGAGACAATCTGAGATGCTAAAGGTTCTAAAAAAACAACAACATTTAAATCAGTCCTTTATTGCTCAATTTAAAGCAGAGCAGTAACCTAACAATTTTTATGAATTGGGACAGCAACTGTTCTGTTAACACTCAATTGACTGGAAAAACAGTCGGCTAGTAGACCACCTCAAGTCAAAAACACACATGAAACAAGGTAAAAACTTATGATTACAGCAAATACAGTAGTTTCTACAGTAGTTTTAAGTTTGTTTCTTAAAACAAAAGCAGCCTTCATCAAACCCATTTACGTCCCTTTTTTGGTGCAACATGGAAGTTTGATATAGTGAAAAAGATCAATGGGAAGGCAATGTCTGATGATGAAACTACTAACTAGGGCTGCATGATACTGGAAAAATCTGACATTGTGATATTTAGTTTTTCTGCAATATTTATTATGATAAAAAAACCATTTCAACAGATTTTTTATTTTTTTTGAAGGGAGTGGACAGTGGGGGGTATTCATTTACATTGATTGGGGTGATTTTCTAAGGATGTTAATCACGTATAAAATAAAAAAGGTAAAATAAAGAGTGCTTTATGGTTTTCTGGAGAGTCAACCGGTATTCAGGTACAGAAATTGAATAATTAAGAGTAAAATTAAACTGTATAGTTTTCATTGTTCTATTAATTCAGTAAAAATATTCATCATTAAAGTAACAAATGTTGTACGTCATCGTCTCCCAATGCTTTACACTCTCCTAAAATGCCTTTAAATCACATGCAAATGATAAAAGTGTCTCACTGTTATGGTTATACTTATATATTCTCAATTGCTGATCAACTATAATCCCAACTGAACGTTGCGTATCCCATGATGTGACTATTGTGGACACACATTGTGATATTGATGCATTGTGCAGCCCTACTTCGAACATTCATGATTGCAGTGTTTTAAACATGTATTGCTTTTTATTTTGATTTTATTTATGATTCTATTTTGCTTATTTTAATTTAGTTTAGAATTTTATGAATGCATTTTCAAAACAGCGATGCAGAAAAACTGAAAAACATTGTGTTTTAATCTCAATCAATCGCACTCATGGTGATGGAGTTCTCCAGTTCTGAATACAGCGACTGAATGCCTGGTCATGCGCTAAAGTTCTGTTTAAACATCATTAATGCAATGGATTAAGGATTGTGCTTCAAATATAGAAAACTTCCATAATCTGAAATCAGACTGGAATCAAACAGACTGATGAATATTTGTGCATGTTTGTTTTATGCACAGGCAGGATGGGCAAGCATCCCTGATCTACACAGTCTGATCCAAAGCTGTCCTCGTGGACGTAAGCCATGTTGGAATAGGCTGTAAATGCAGACTTTATCATTTTCTTCAGTAAACCAGGAGACAGAAACAGCAGTGAGAAAGCAGGCGTTCTTTGGAATCGGCAGGGACCCAAGAAAAAAGAAAGGAGGTCAAAAGGACATGCCATTATGAAATGTAAATGAACATTGCACAGGTCCAAATTATTCTGGCAAGTTCCATTATTCACACTGTTTCTATGACAAACAAACAACAGCAAGACTGTAGTGGCAATATGCTGGAAAGCATTCTGACAGACTAAAAATGGCCTCGACAGAAAAATCCAAATTAAATAGAAAGCAGTACACTTCTCAGTGCGGCCATCACACTGGCTGACAATTCCACCCTGCAGAGGAAAGGGTAATTTCTCCTGAATTCATGCATATGTAATCATCAATATGACCCTGGGGCACGTCAACTCCTCATACAGCCACTAAAATTCAAATGAGAACAGGCTCAATTCTGCAGGGGCTTTTGAAGCAGCACCAGAGAATGTTGTTGGAATTTTCTTCACCATGTACCAGAACAAACTGGACATGCATCATGATATAACACTGACCAGAACCCCCAATTATTTTCAAAATATTGAACTGCACAATTGAAACCGTATTGACTTTTAATGGCACAATAAAACTGGTAAAGTTGTCAAGGGTGCATAAGATATGCTGGTAAAAAAGACAATTATTTACCACATCAAGATCTAAGAGGAGCTTCGGTTCAGAGGTCAATATAATGTATTAGGGCCGCATAATATTGGAACAATCGGACATTGCAATATTTCATTTTTCTGCAATAAATATTGCATATATATATATATATATAAATATATACACACACACACAATTTTAGCAATGACTAGAAAACTGACATTTGTAAAGAAGTTAATAAATTAGATTAATTTGGATAATTCTATAAGGAAGTTATGTTGCATAAGATGAAAAAAGGAAATTACATGCATAAAAAAGTGTATGGTTTATGGTTTTCAGTCAAATAGTTTTCAAATGCAAAATAACTGCAAAAAAAAATTTCAATAAAATTATTCTTAAAGTTACAAAGGGTCAAATTTCATGTGCCTGAATCCTCTGAACTCTAACAGGTCTTTCACTCCATTTGGTTAAACATGACTATCCAATTCTCATGTTCACAGTTTCTCCTGGTCAACTATAATCATAAATCAAAATTGCATATTCTGCGATGTGACTACTGTGGATGTGCACATTACGATATCGATGCTAAAACACTAAATCATGTGCAGCCCTATAACGTAGTTTAATTTGTGTTTTCTATATGTTTTTAAAACCTTCCATTCCCAGTTTTCGAAAAAGTATTGTGACAAGCTAGCAGGTCTTACGTCAATAGGAAACATATAAAAAATAATTTAAAAAGACCAACAGCTAATACTCATTTATGAATGATAAATATTATGACAGAGATATAAACACTGCGAGATATAAAACTGTAAAAAAACAAAAACAAAGCTCCCTTCACACTGTACCTTAAATAACCAGATGTTGTTTACACTACTAAATAGCAACTACACTAACTAAAGTGTGGGAAACAATCAATTTAATTGCTTTCAATGCTAATTTAATTGCCATTAAATTTATGACAATACTTCCTTTTGAAAGCGAAAATGATGTCAAGTGTTTATACTTTGAAATTCCAGTATCATGACTATTGTGTTATATGTGTGTTTTTTTTATCAATTTCTCAGTGAATATGGGTCATATATACTGGTGCATTTGAACCAAACAGATTTATTAAACAGATATGTTTATTCAAATAATATTTTAGACACAGAACATCTTTACAAATGGAAATATAATACATTTAAATCCATGCAAAATATTGCAAAAGAATTACAAACTACAACATTTCAACAAAAACTCATAAAACTCATGTCAAACTCATAAAAACTGTGAAAGTGTGACCATGTCACAACATATGGCTAAAAAAAATAAAATATCACAACATAAGGTTTTCCCAATATCATGCAGCCATACATATTTATACACACATAGACACTCACATTTATCACTCATTATGACTCCTACTAACAGCTTTGAATGCAAGATTCCACACCCCAACTTTCCAAGTTCAGTCTATGAAAGAGTGATTTAAAGAATGTGCACACTGCACATGTGATATCATTGCCAAAAATCCTTGCACACATTGAAGCTATCGCAGGCACAACATGTCTACTTATTAGGAAGAAATATCTGCACATTTCACTATATCAGGATGATGCAACTCGAATATTATTGCGAATCCCAAGAGAAAATGACTCACAGCTTTGTTTTTACCAATTGCTGAATAATTACTTTGCTACATAAATTGCTAATTAATGTTTACAATATTACATCGCTATGTTCGTAAGCTGGAATTGAGAATTGTGAATTTCAATAGCAGTTCAGCGCTGCTTAAATCTTAGTAACGTGACAACCCTACGTGACCCCAATGAAATTATATTAATGTGCAACTGCTGGAAGACTTCATGACAGAACTGAACCCTGCTGTGCTGGGCCAGAGAATGCGCATGAACACGAGCCATTCTGGGTAGCCCCTGTAGAGAAACCACTCTACCCAACAAAAAATATATTCCCCTACGCACAGCTGAATTATTCATTATGTAAAATATTCATCATGAAGCAGTAGTTGCTTTAAATAGCTTTCATTTTAAAGCAAGCAAGTTGAACAGTCAGGTAAAAATGCACTAAAAGTGTTAGAAATTAAAGTTGTGCAGGAAATAAACAGGACAGAAAGTTCTGGGGAAGCTCCCAAATCATAATTATATCAGTGAACCGTGCAAACTAGGTCAGCTCCTGTAATGTGCCATGCAAATCGTGTTTCAGTATTTGTCGGTACAGATTTTTTTAAAATTAAAAGATATTTTGTAATTCATACATGTTACCTGCCAATGACAAACACAAAAAGCAGTTGGTGAACTAAAATGAAGGCCCGTGCATGGTGAAAACGATCTCTGCTTCACACAAAAGGCAAGTGCGCTGCTATTAAAAGCTACAGAGCGATGTGGGAGTTTGGCACTGGAAGAACACGTGGATTCTATTATGGGCATTGCATTCGACAGTGGAAGCAGTACACAAACACTCTACAGCGCGTCTGACAAAAATCTACTTCTCTGAAAAAGGATGGCAGCACCAAAAGGGAGGGAACAGGGAGAAGAATTAGCATTTAGCAACTCCTTCGATGCACTTTCTGAAAAATAACCAGCGAACAGTACAACACACAATTACTGCAGAAGCTCATATCACTATTTTACATGGTTATTAAAAACATAGTTTAACTGCTGGTCGAAATTTACTCCTTCCATCAAAACAGTAGTTGGCACATTCTGCAGAGAAATATTCACAACTATTATCATGGTGTGCTGATACATTGAGTATGTTTACATGGACACCAATAATATGATTTTAATATGATTAAGACAATACTCTGATTAAGAATCTACCATGTAAACAGCGATTTTTGATTAATTTAACTAAAAATAATCTAAGTAAACAAATCTAATTAAGAGGTGGAGTAGGCCTATTTTAATTGCAATATTGAAGTGCAGTACAGACATGTAAACACGGCAGTCAAACTATAACCATGCGGCAATTTGTGACAGGATGGTCTATACACAAACAGCTGTTTGACACTATTCTCTGCACCTACTGAGTCAGTGAAGGACTGCAGACACCAGCATTGTGAAATGAGTTTTTTTTTTTTATTTTTGTTCCTGAATGAAAGTGAAAGTGTCAAACTGCATGAAAATTTTTAAAAATGAAACACGCAAAATTACATGAAACTCCAGAGGAAACATGCATAGAGTGGCGACGCAATGATGAAAAATACATTTTTTACAAGCAAATGACAGATGCACAAACAAAGTGTGTGAAACAAAAGTTAAACTAGTGCATGCTGCATGGCCACCTTAAGATATGTAACAGGAAGAACACGATGAAACCCATTCATTTCAATGGCTTATACCTGACAAGGGAGGTTTTTTGCTGTGACGACCAAAGCACAAGAGCAACGGTGTGTACAGTGAAATAATTTCCACGGTAAAAGTTCAAAATAGCTCAATTTTCATTTTAGGGCTGCACGACATTGGAAAATTTTGATATTGCAATATTTTGTTTTTCTGCAATAAATATTGCGATATAATACAATTTCACAAGTTTTTCGGGGACTCTACCAGTAATAATCGCAATGCAAAATTCTTTCCTTGTCCAAATATCTGAAAATTCTAAGACAAAAAGGTGAAAATATTGTTTTGTTCTCAACAAAATTAAGAGCTTAAGGTAATTAAGTTTTTAAGGCAATTAAGGTAAGCGAAATAATCTCGTTTTTGCTTTTGAAATGCAGATATTTGGACTAGAAACCTTTTTTTTGTTGTTGTTGTTGCATAAATCGTATAAATTCCGTATAAATACAGTAATAAAATACAAGTCTGTAGCTCCTGGTCAACTACAATTCAAACTCAAAAATGCAATTACAATCAAATACAATCTTGCGATGTGACTATTGTGGATGTGTACATTGCAATATTGATGCTGAAACAATATATTGTGCCTAATTCGCTTCTGTATATATTTTGCTCAAGTAAAATCCACGCATGCACATGCAATGCTTAATTGGAATAGCTCAAAGTCTGCTCAAGTAATGTGCTGAAAATGCAGTTTAGGGTGCCACGGTGACGTAGTGGGTAGCACGTTCGCCTCACAGCAAGAAGGTCACTGATTCGAGCCCCGGCTGGATCAGTTGGCATTTCTGTATGGAGTTTGCATGTTCTCCCTGTGGTCGTGTGGGTTTCCTCTGGGTGCTCCGGTTTCCCCCACAAGTCCAAAGACATGTGGTATAGGTGAATTGGGTAAGCTAAATTGTTCGTAGTCTATGAGTGTGAATGAGTGTGTATGGATGTTTCCCAGAGATGGGTTGCAGCTGGAAGGGCGTCCGCTGATTAAAACATATGATGGATAAAAAGGCGGTTCATTCCGCTGTGGCGACCCCAGATCAATAAAGGGACTAAGCCGAAAAGAAAATGAATGAATGAAAATGCAGTTTACTGGTTCCCGCTGCTTGCAATAGTGCTACTGTGCTGTCATGGCAACACTGCAACATTTACACCTCTTATTGTGCTGCATAGACCTAATTCAACATAATATATTGACAATTATTATCAATACAGTGGTGACCTAAATTATAGAGCAACTGTCATATTCACCTTATTCTTCATGCACAAGCAGGCGCAGCCATTTGAACATTTTTTGGCTGGAGACTTCCGGTCTCATTCACTTCCATTCATTTTCAGACATTAAAAACAGCTTGTTTTGCTGCTTGATGTTGCAAACTGGTGTTTTCTTCTACATTGTCTGTGTAGTCATGCAAATACTTGTTTGTAGAGAACGCAGTTTGACCATTTTCAACAGTTTATTACTCATAGTCATTTCTCCCATAGGCGACTGAATCGAAAGTTCTAAAACAAAATGGCAAAAACGAACACACTTCCGCATTACAGAATAAGGTCAATGATAAATTATTTTTTTGCCTGCAGAACATGATTCAATTTCCTAATGTTGATGAAACATGCAGACGGTTGCTCTGAGCACTGCAGATATCAGATGAAAGGAGTCGTACTGTTTTATCCACTTTTAACTGTAATATTTGATATGTCAACAGCACATCTGGCATGGTGTCAGTATATTTCCTGAGAACATCAACACTAATGCTATCCCATACTTGACAATGATTACACAAGTCATTTGGCTTGGTCTGTGAAGAAACATGAATGTCTGAGACTAACAGTTAAAAATCGTCTAAATATGCTCTATATTGTTTATAGAGGATATTTTTAATTTGATGATAATTAAAATTTTATATGGGTATTATAAAGGCCAATTAAACAAAACCACTGAAAAACTATATGTTAGGTATTTTGCATGTATGTTCACTGTACGTTACTGCAAACAATGTTCACTATGTTACTGCATGGTTTCTGCTACATTCATTCTTCCATGGCGGGGCACCACACCACTAATGCGACAACGTGCCAAATAAAATGTCATAGGGTCAACATAAGTGCAAGTGGTTATTTTCAGACTGGTTTGCTATCTGTTTGAAACATACACTTTTAACCAGTCAGTTTCATTGTAACCGTACCGGCATGTACAGTAGTCAACATTTGAAGAGGATCAAAGACGTTTTTCAAAACTTAGACAAGAATGGGTGTTATTCAACAGGTTTAGGACAACTTTGATGAAGGTTTTTAATGCACTTCAAATTTTGACTACTGTACACTGCTGAAATAAAAAATGAATGATGAGACATTACTTTATTAAACTGACTAAACCATTCACAGAGATAAATATTACTTACTTGAACTTTATTTCAACATATAATCTACATTCTATCACTTGCATAGTGATATTGATTAAATGATTGAAAGTTGTTGGCGACAAGGTCCAGTGAAGTGCTTTGAAATATGCACTTTTATTTAATGTTTGACGCAATCTCATCCGAAACACCAATAGAAGGTGGGACATAGTGTAGCTCCTCCCCTTTAAAAAAAAACAACAGGCTATAGACCATTTCAATGCGGTCATGTCACTGGCCCGTGAACATTTCCTGCTTGTCATCAAACTATTTCAGAACGATAACAAGAGGCAATTCAATCATACCTTCACATTAAAACGGCTGTCACAACATTATTTATCAATATGTGGCTCTTTTTGGATTCTCGGAAGCTATAGAAATTAGCAATGTAAAACAGGAAATGCATTGGGACCATTGTTATTGTTTACTTCCCTCACAATGGTCTATAGCGTTTTGTTTTATCACAGCTCTGCCAGTGAGAGAGGTTGAGCTTAAGGCCCCGTTTACACTAGTGCGTTTTAGTTTTAAAACGGCGTTTTAGCAAGAAAACGATCCGCGTCCACACTCCCGTTTTCACCCAGCGTCTCCGTCTTCACTAATCCACCAGAAACGTATATCACGTGACCATTGGCGCACTCTGAGCATGCGCGGTCAAGTATAAACAGGAAGCATGTGTCTCGCTCGGCATTCGGTTATTGTTAGTCAACAAACGCTGGTTGAATGATGAACGCGATGGTAAAGAAAGCAAGAGAGGTCTTTTTGAGGACAGACGACGAGGTCGAGTTGTTACTTAAAGTAACAAATGAATATAAAACATCCATGGCTATCGAAAATACAGTGTTTACAGTGAAGACTGGTCTGCTGTCTGCCGGTGACGTTATAGTCATGTGCGCTTGACGAATAAGGAAAGGATACGCAATGACCCAAAGCCCCAATCACGTAGCGGATCTCAGCAGCCACGCCTCTGTTTTCAAAAGTATGCGTTTTCCCACGTCCACACTGAGACGCTGCGGCAGCGTTTTAGAATGGAAACAGCCTCTCCAGCATTTCTAAAACGGTCCGTTTTTGCACCTCGAAAACTCCGGTGTAGTGTGGACGGATGGCGTAACCGTAGCAAAACTTATGCGTTTTAAAACGAAAACGCACTAGTGTAAACGGGGCCTAAGGGCATGAAAAGCAAACGAGAAGCATCTTGAAGGGGGCAGGGCATGTCAGATACTAGAGCATTTGATTGGTTATGATGTGATGAGAAACTGTAGTATGGGTTGATGTGAATAAAACTACAAACTAACTACAAGCTTCACACGTTTATATCAGTTTAATATCTTCTAAACGCGAATTGTGTCACTTTTTGGAGCACACTAGCTTATAGTTATCTTAAAAACACACAATACTGACACTAACATCTAAAAACCTTTATTTTATTTTCATGAGACTTTTAAGTGCATGCTTTACACCGTTGGATGGTAATTTTGTTTACAAAATACAGCAAAACAGTAGCAAATCGGAACATTATGGCTAGTAATGGTCAATTAGTGATCACAGGGGCAGGCAGAATCTAATGACATTTTTTGCTATTTCTGTGCAGAATTAATTTAGTAAAAAATCCGCAGATTTATGCAGAATGACTATGAGGCTGTAGGCGCTGACATAAAACATATTGAATAAAAAAAACACACACCTATAAAAACCCAATTAGAACTACAGCTAGACCTGTCACAATAATCAATATATCGACTTATCACACAACACATGAACATGACCTCAATCATTTTTTGTGATGCAATATATATCGCCCTGACATAAAAACCAACTCTAGCAACATATTAGCAGATTGCACAACATCTGTATGGTTGAAAAACACTATAGTATTTACTATAAATTACTTTAGTATATTTTCATGTGGGTGCCTGACAATAAAAAATAGATCTGGTAGCAGATACCGCAGCCTCAGTTACTTTATTCCTTGCACTTTTTTGGGAACAACTAATATTTATTTAGGATAAGCATTTTTACATTCTGCTTCCAATGCCTAAAAGTTAAAATGACTATAATTAAACGAAATATTTTTCAGAATAAAACATGATGTGCTCTCGGCAAGAATGTACTTGCATCGCGATGGTATAATATTGTCATTCTGGCATTATATAATGAGTGGCATGGTCTTAAATCACCAATAATACCATTTAAAGCAACATATTTTGGTGCAATATCACATTTGCGTATTAATCAATACAATTCTAGAAAAATATTAATAAATATATATTTTCGAAAGTAAACAAATAGATTATATAACGGGCTCAAAAATGTGCGTGCAGAATCCACATGGGCCTAGTGATAACTAGGGCCAGACAGAATCTGCTGACATTTCTTGCTATTTCTGTGGAGTATTAAGTTAAAAATCTGCGGATTTATGCGGAATGATTTTGTGAATATCATAACTAAACCTTATTATATGAAATAAAAAGTAATACCTTTTTAACTTTTATTTAATGTTTGCGAATCCAATGAGATTCACTTTATTTGGTAAACAAAGCAAGTCTCTCGTATAAAATATTTACTAAAAGACAGAAAATATTACTTCTCAAACTGTATTGTAAATAAATCATATGAATATTTTCATATTTGTCAATATTATTACTGAAATTAATTTGAAAACTGAATAAATATACATTTACACAAGTGAATCAACAGAATCAATAATGGGCTAAAAATCTGCGTAAAAATCTGTGCGCGCTGATTCCGTGTGGGCCTAGTGATAACTCATTATTTACATATGTTGTAAAGCTAACACATGAGCGATCATACGATGTTTGGGAAAACAACAATACAAAGCACAAACACATTATTATTATTATTATTATCTACAGAGTTATGCAAATATTAACATTTCACATAAGAAAAAATACCCCATATTTCAATTTATTTAAAAGCAATATTATTCTACACTAATTCATTGATATAATATCAACATTTAAAATAGTGGCTCTAAAGTTGGCGGCATTAGCCTAGTGGTGAAAGCTCAATTCCAGACTCAAGTTTCTGTGCTGATCCTTCCCCTCTCTCAGCTCCCAATGCTTTCCTGTCTGTACTCTTCAATGTCCTATCATAATAAAGGTGAAAACCACTCAAATGTAATTCTATATGGTCGCTCTAATAACAGAAATTATTGTCATTACAGATTTCTTCATAAATTCATATGCAAGCTTGAATGATGAATAATATAGTATGTATTGCATATTTAGCTAAATGCTCCTCTCTAGAAATGCTGACTAATGAGTTTATGGACAGTTGGTTACGAGACCGTCACCAGTAAAAGGCAGATCCGGGGGAAACAGATGTTGCCCCTCTGAGCATATGCAGTGGCTTGTGTGCTTCTGCAAAATTAGTAGGCCGTTTAATTATCAGATGCATTGAGAACTGATGGCATGGGTTATATTTAAAATGTACTAAGAGATTAATCGTGAATATTAATCATTATTAAAATGGAGCAAAATAACCACAATTATAATTTGTTCTATTATCGTGCAGCCAGAACGAGATCATGTGTGAACAAATACTGGTAAATTAGTTTTTACAAAGACTTCAATTTGGATATTCTATAAGGCCCAAATAAAGAAACAGTAGATGAAACAAAGAAATCATATTATTTACTTTAATACCATTAAACATAGAACTTAGCAGCTGATGCTGATATTTAAAAATAAAACATCAGTTGACCACTAGTAATAACGGTGATTAACATATACCATGGCATATTATCATTGGCCAATTAGAATCAAGTATTTCAGAAAAGGCAGAAGGAAACAAACAACAGACTCGGTTCTAAAAGTGACAAAGAATATTAATTTCTATTACTGTAATTACTCAAATTGCTACTGATGCAAATGTCTTTAATAATGTTTTACCATATAAACATTAGCATGTAGAATTGTCTGAGTGTGCACAGAAAACAGCTTGAATAATCATAAAATGCAGCTTGAAGTGAGTTCTGTGACTGAGTGTGATGCAGTTCCAGTGGTAGAGCAGAGAATTCAGGCTGCTCTAAAATTAGCGCGTCTCAGAGAGTGTGTTCATGCCTGTGATGACCAGCATTCTGCATCTCAGAGGCACACCATCAGGAAACACTTTAATAACAGCCACTGCTGCATTTCACTTTTTTTTCCTCCAATGGTTAAATATTAAATATCTTTTTTTTTCATGTCACATGCAAACTGAAATGAACAATTACAAGGCTCACTTAAAGTAAAATATTTATTTATAAATATCAAAAAATTTTGAACCGCACAATTAGTGTCAACTTTTTTCCTTTTGTAGAAATGAAGGGAAAATGTTGACATGTTTGCTGTTAAATCACGCAATTCAATTAGAAAGATTTTTTGAAGCATTCTGCAAAGTTTGATATAATGAATAAAAAAAGCAGCTAAACAGACTGTCAGTGTGAAAAAGAGGTTTACTACTTCAACTTCTCCAAAGGACTTCACATATATTAACACTAGATTTTAACTTAATTGGACACTAATGAAAAAATACTTTCAATTGATGTTAAATGCAATGTTGCAATTTTTGCTTTCAGTGATTGTTGGCCATAAGTAGGCCCACACATAATCTGTGCGCGCAGAATTCCAGCCTTTAAATGATTCTGTTTATTTACTTGTGTAAATTTATATTTATTCCATTTTCAAATTAATTTCAATAAAAATATTGATTAATGTGAAAATATTCATATGATTTATTTACAATATAACAAACTTTTAGTAGAGATTTTATATGAGAGACTTGCTTTGTTTACCAAACAAAGTGGATCTAATTGGATTCGCATTGTAAGCATTAAATAAGTTAAAAAGGTATTACTTTTTATTTCATATATTAATTTTTTTGTTATGATGCCCCTAAAATAATTCCGCATAAATGCGCAGGTTTTTAACAAAATACTCTGCAGAAATAGCAAAAAATGTCTGCGAACTCTGTCTGGCCCTAGTCATAAGTATAAGACTTAGATACACATAATAATTTATTTAAATACACATTGTTTATTATTATTATTATTATTATTACTTAAAATGTAACATAAAATATAAATTAAATGGCTAAAATTAGTTTGTCATGTATGAAAATATTTGTAATTTTTACATTTGCAAAGATAATCTGCAACTTAGTCCATTTGTAATGTATTAACTCGAAGTTTAAGTCCTATTCAAATGCACTTACAGTCATAATTATTAATAGAACATGAATGAGCCTGTGTTGTAATCGGTTCTTATCTGGGAACAGCAGATCTGGGAATGATCTTGGAGTGATTGACCAAACAAAATCAAGCATTCCATAATAACTGCAATTAAAAGATTATATAAATCTGCAACTATTTTGAGTAGTACAAAGATTTGCTAATTTATCATAACTAAACAGACATAAGACAAGAATTAATCTTTCCAGCATGCAAAAAAGAATACCTATGTTCATCTGTGTGTAAAAGCACATGGGTTTTTACATTTAACCATTCCTTGAAACATGTAGTAGCAACATCAGGCTGAGTGTTCAAGTCTGAAGTTCACCCAAAGGCTGTTAAGACAGCAGATGGGCACAGCAGCATGCTGATACTGAAAAAAAAAACACAGCCATGTAACCACAGACTGGTTGTATGCTGCTGCACCAAAAAGTCACATATTTGGCTTCAAAACAATCTTAGACTATTGCTGTAAACCAGCAGCAAAGAACCCTCAGGGTTTAGGATGACAACCTTACCAAACCTGTCCTTCACACAGAGCAGTGGAAAAATACCTCAGCCCTTACACAACAAAAAAGGCTTTCTACAATATCATGCGCAGTCACTATGAATACCATAGGTAGACATAGGGCTGCACAATATATTGCTTCAGGATCAATATCAAAATCTGATCATTCGCAATAGTCACATGGCAGGATATGCAATGTTGAGTTTGTAGTATAATTTATCATTTGCATGTTTATGATGCCTGTGATTGTATAATGACCTCAAGGTATGAGGTAAGTATTTTTTTTTTTTTGCACCTTAACTATGAATAATTTTATTAAATTATTTTTATTTTTGTCATTTAGTTACTTGAACACTGTTAGACTCAGGGAAATGACAAAACACTTTTTTTGTTGTTGTATCTCTTTCTTGACTGTATTTATAGATTGTTATGCATGAAAATACAACACGTGCAAATACAGAAATGCACAGCAAATAGCACAGACCACATCCAAAATGTGTCGAGGGACCCAAATATTTTTATAGATTGTTTATTAGATTTAATGGAGATGCAAGTAGTGAACATTAGTTCAATCTTTGACTAAACGTGCATAAAATAAAAAATACTCTCAACACATGAAAATACAGAAACACACTGCAAATAGCACAGACCACATCGAAAAGGTGTCAAATTTTAGAGAGTGTTTATTAGATTTTATGGAGCTGCACCCCCACTGCAGAATCATCCCAAATGATCTAACATGATAAATTCTTTCCCAATAAAGATATTAAGTCATCTGGTGAAATTGTATTCATATCACAATATATCAAAAAAAAAAAAATACTGCAAATTTTAAGTTTTTCAATATCAAGCAGCTCTAGGTAGGGAGATTTTCATGCACACTTTGGCAGTAAAACCAGCTCTGTAAATCTCCAGCACCTGCTTTCAGATGGAGCGGTGTTTAGACTACACAGAGCCATAGTACACTCAGGCTACACACACAATTAATTATTATTATTTTTTTTATAAAATTGCAGACGATTTAATCAGCACAATCCTGATAAAGTAGAATTGTTTGGCAACTTGACAGAGCTGTTTGCATCACTTCTCATGAAAATACCACATGTGATAACATGTGATAACATGTTTCACCCTTAAAACCTCAAAACTCCAGTCAAGTGTTTTCAAATAAATTTTTCTTTGAGACGAATTCATAGTTGCATAAATTAGTCAAATTGAACCAATAAAAGCAGTTAAATCCTCTGCTCTGTTCCATTCAACTCTTCTTTGCAACGTATCAGATTCCTGAACAAGATGTGCACAACAATTGCAGCTTTTTGCAATTTAGATTTTATTTTAATTAATCGTGCAGCCCTAATCATAGGCCTATACACATCTAGTTGGTCTCATATATAGAAATGCCAAGTCAAATTTAAATTCTTCTTTTTTTTTCAATTTAGTAAACGTTACAATTATCTTCAGCATCTTGTCAGTGAAGTATAGTTCTGTGATCAGTAGTAATTCTCTATTTAAAGGCAAAACTCCAAATACAGAAACCCGGTTTCTGAATAAACAAATTTACAAAATCAGCTCAGAATGAAAATTTGTTTCAAACCCTCGACTGAAAGTATACAGTGAGTATAATGTGTTATGTAAAAGTTTATTTATCAAGCCAAAGGCCAAAGTTACAGATGTTTGAGCATCACTTGAAGATTCTCAGTATCGGAGTGCACTCTGCACACAGAAGTTATAAGGTAAGTTTGGAGTAAAAACACATCACTCATATGGTATTTTCATGTGCTTTCAGATGTAGCAGCAAAAGAGCTGTAGTTCACTGAAAAGCAAGACAAACAGCTGTCATTATGGGAGAAGACAATCTTCAACATCACTGTCAGGTGATTAAAGCATCTGCGATAATGAACAAAATATTGTTTAAGCCTATCAGTGAACTACGGAAAATGCAGTTCTGTCTGAAAAAATGTCCTGGAGATTGCTACTGATCACAGTTTTTCCTGACAAAATGCATATACACATACAGTTACAATCAGAATCATTATCAGAATCAAATTTCCTTGTTCTGTTAAACATCTTGATACCACAATGTTTTAGCAATATATTTAAATAAACATATGCACTTTCAGTTTCACTTTCATATAGGCCTATCACAATATCTATTTTTTGGTCACACAATATACTGCACCAAAATTTATTGCACTAAACAATATTAATGTCATTTAGGACACGCAAATCTCTACAGACCTCTCCTCCAAAGAAGAGTGGCTATAGAGTGACTATTTGGCTATTTCAAATGGAAGGTTTACCGTAGTTTGGAAGAGTCAAGGTTTTAATACTGCTGAAATGTTCGGTTATACCATTCCCAAGGTGTATGTAAGTTTTTTTATGTTGTTTTATGCGTTGTAAAGAAATCTGTGTTTTTGAAACTATTATAAAGAGAGCAGAAGTCATTGATCTATTTTAACCATTCAGCCTGACATGTTTATCGTTCCAAAATGTTTCTTACAATAAATAAATTGTGTTCAATGGAAAAAAGTGTTGTTTTTTTCACCCAGAAATTTAAAAAGAACTTATTTTACAGCAGTAATCATAACACTGTGATGTTGTGGTATTTTCATCCAAGGTTATCATACCGTTAGAAACCTATACTGGCCCATGCCTTAATTGGATGAAATGAAATAGACTACGCAAATTTTGCTAACATTGTTTTTTTTTCTTTTTTAATGTCTGGGCAATATATATATATATATATATATATATATATAT
>CAIGQQ010040405.1:247279-258961 GCA_903798035.1 Danio albolineatus | reverse complement strand
ATATATATATATATATATTACTGTTAAACATTACTGTTTACTGAAAAAACATCATGTTTGCAAATACAAATAAGCTTTCTGAAAATAAACAAACTAGTGTTGAAACACTTTATTTTTAACTTCAGAAAGGTCACAGGTAATACAAAAAGCAGTTGCCCTAAAAAATATAACAAATAAAAAATAATTAAATTCTTTATTCTTCAGATAAAGTATTTTTGTAACATCTTAATGTATACTGAAGTAAAAAAAACAAAACAAAACAGAATGTTATGCAAATGCAGTGTTACAAACTGGACGTTTACTGGACCCAGTGGTCATTAAAAAAAAAAATATCGGACATCCCACATCATTTAAATTGGCTTCATCACTCTCTCTCTCTCTCATTTCCACCTTTAAGTGGTGTGTGGTGAACGAACTTGGTGCTCTTGATCTGTGGCTGCAGTCACATCATCTAGAGCAGAGATGCCCAAACTAGGGCCCGCAGGCCAAAGTCGGCCCAAGGTAACCTTTGATTTGGCCCGTCATCCCATCTGAGAAGAGAGGAGGAATAATGGGAATCCTTTAAGATTGTCAATACAAATTTATCAGATTAATAATTAATTAATCAGATTTTGTTTAAATGTACACTGTCAGAGACTTTGGAGAGCAAATCAAGGCATAGGCAGATTCTGCTTCACTAGTGTATTCAGCATTGAACTCTACTGTGCTATAAATGTGACCGTTTATGTTTTTAATGCAATAAGGTATAATTCAAATTTGTACTGCATTAGTTAACTCGATTTAATGTGATGCTTTCTATTTATTTTGAAATATTACTAATTAAAACTACATAATGACCCATGGCAGCTTTAATGTAATATAGTTTGGTTTACCTTCGGCCCAAGGCTCTCAATGATATTTGCTTTTTGGCTCTTCATACAACAAAGTTTGGGCACCCCTGATCTAGGGACCCACAAACTAGGTGTGAAGCAAAGTGAAATTCCTGACCAAAACAAAGCAGAAATTCTGGATGCACTTGGTAGATTACGATTAACTTCCTTTTAACAAGTCGCAATATACAGAGACCAAAGCAGTCAACATCCTATTTACATGTTTACATTATTATGAAGTCACATGAAAGCCTTCAGCCAGGAACCAGGCTAAAAATCTAGGTTGACACTCACAATAGGCTGCATATCTGAAATATCAATATCTGATACTGTTATTTCGAAATATTCTAAGCAACTGGCCACTGTACAACACAATACCCTCAAAAGAATGACTCATTGGATGAACTCAATTTAATTGAGGGCAGGATTTACATACAATAAATTTGTTTAGCACCAACTAAAAAAACAAAAAAACAATTAAATGCAGTTGAGTTGGTCCAACATGATTTTATCAATTAAAGGTTTGAATACATTTGTATTTTTATTTAGCTTAAACTCAAAGGTCTGATAATATCATGTATGTCTATTATGTGTCTTTCATTTCAAAGTCTAGTTAGTTTTATTTGATGTTATCCTAAATTAAATAAAAGAGCCTATTTCAGTAACATTTAACATATACAGTTGATTGAGACTGATGTCAGAACTAATTTGAGGACAGTTATTGCTCACTGAGCAAAGCAACAATCTGCATGTTTGCTAATTAAGCTGCCAACACCCCAAAGCATGGGGTCTTCTCCAAGGCGGTGATCTCAAAACTCAAAGCATGACATGTAAATTTTCTAAAACTTCAAACTAAAGTGATGATTAAAATCTAACGAGTCTTTCTATTAACTTTAAACACCCAAGATGACTTTTATTGTCAATTTTTCCCTCTTAATTCAATCTCATGCAAAGCACGCTGGGATCTACCAATCCCCTAACCAGGTAGTTGGACCAACACAATTCCTTCATGTTGTCCCAAACCAAAACGTTTAAGTTAACCTAATGGTTTACAAATTTAAGTGGACTGAACATAAAACAAATAAATTGGCCAAAGAAATTACAAGAATTGTGTTGTTTCAGCTCATTTTAATTAAGTAGTTTGAACAAGCTGCAGTGATCATTATTTTGAGTATAGAAGCAATTGCAATCATTCACAAAGTATTTAACCTGCTGTAGCTTAGATAGTCAAAGCAAGGGAATAACGTTCTGTGAATAACGATTCGCTTTCAATACGTTCCCCACACATAGGTAACACATTATTAGAAGCACTATTAAGGCCCAATCCCAATTCTACCCCTTAGCCCTACCCCTTACCCCTACCCCTCGTTTTGCGCGTTCACGTCAAGGGGTAGTGGTGTCCCAATTCTCTTTAGCTTGAAGGGGTAGGGTTAAGGGCAAGGGTTATACACCCCTTCGAATTAAGATTTCAGGACCACACTTCAAACGGAGGGGTAAGAAAATGTCCCAGAATCCACCTGCGACAGCGGCAGGATAGCTGAACCCGGAAGTAAGGAGATCAACAAATTAGTATTTTTTGTCATTATTACGAACCTTTACGACAAATAAACACATTTTAATATATTCATAACCGCGCTCCGGTTTTACCATCATGCTTTTTGGAAAAAATAAAATATATATATATATATTTTTTAAAAACGCACAAAAAAAAAACGCTAAATTTCGCGATCTATTCGCGATCTATAATCCAAAATCATAACTCGTGTACAGCCGTCATACAACATTCTGACACTCGAATACCAGATCTGACACTCGAATACCAGATATATCAGTAACGTCTAGTGGCTGGGATTGAGCTCTTACGGTGTCTGCTATAATGTTAATGTTGTTTTCGTACATTTACATAGATTAATATGGCCACGGAGTAAATGCACAGTACAGTTCCAATCTTATTGCCACATTAGATCGTTATGATAACATAAAATACGCCTTCAGTGATTTCCTGAAGATAAAAACCAAAAAACAACACAACTGGAATAACTACAGCAGTCGTGATCGTCTGATCTCATATGAAGCAAGAGATCGCGATGACATATGATGACGTGTGCAGGTGTTGAAGTGCTGTCCCAATTCTTAGGGGTAAGTTTTGAAGGGCCAAGGGGTAGGGGTACAAAATAGAATTGGGATTGGGCCTTAGACTTTGTTCACACCATTTTATTTAGTTAGTTTACTTACAATTTCCATCTATGGCTGCATACATTCTTTTTTTTATAAATGTTCTCATGTGTTTTTACTAAACAAAAAGCCAACAGAAATTCATCACAAACTCGCAGGTGAATAAATAATGAAAAGGACCAGTTTAGTTAAACAAACTGCTTCTTTAAAAGAAATTTCAATGCGTCTTTCAGCCACCATTTCAAAGGTGCCGACAGCCAGACAGACACGGTGTGAGAGAAACGTAAAAAGCTGAGTAGTGGAAATGAGCGCAGTGGTCAAAGTAGGGTGCTTAAAGCCTTTGTGCAACGCACTAGCCACCAGGGCTGCTGAAAACAAAGAGGTGTCAGAGCCCCGCAGTGGACCTCTTCTCTTTGGTCTTTTGGTTAGGTATGCTTTTCAGTCACGCACAGGCCTCAGCCCTCCCCCCTTCCTGTCCCCGCATTTCAATGTAAATAGGCCGATTGAATGGCTGCAGCTGCCCCATCAAAAGGACAGTGCTGCTAAAGGGCCCAGTCATTGAGATTCAGCCGAGCCACGCTTCCCCACCCCCCACGCATCACAAGAAGAGCCCGCAGGAAGTGCTCTTCAATTTAGCAAATGGCCCCATGTAAACCTGAGCAAACGTGATCCTAAAGGCAGCGATAGTGAATGAAACGTTGGAGAGATGGTGCACCAGGACACAAAGCTAGCAGCTGATTCCAGAGAACTCTAAATGCAATTGAGACAGTGCATCGTCAATAGCTAAAACCATTTTTTAAATCAAACGATAGCAGAAACAGAACACATCTCTGCAAGTGAAGACAAAAATCTGCCGCTGAACGGTAAGTTAAAAGCCTCTGCTGGATAATGCAATACTCAGCCCTCAGCACAAGCGATCAAAACAACTGCTGTCTCCTGCTGCCCAAACCATCCCCCTTCCCAGTGTTCATGACCCTACGCACATCTGCCCACACCAGTGAATCCTCTGTCTCTCTTGCCATCAGCATCCAAATACAGCTTATTTACAGACTACAACTTTCTTTCACTGCATCAACAATGTAAAAAACTATGGTGGTGTTTTTAAAAAGGTTCGGTTAATCCAATCTGTATACCAAAATTAAAGGAATGTATCTAGGAGGGGGGTTGGAATGCAATGAGGGCAAGTAATTAATAATATAGTTTTCATATTAGAGTTAACAAATGATTTAATAATTCAATGCTACCAAGATTACATTAACTAATACCACACCAATGTTGTTATTTTGATTCCCCAAATAACATTTCTTGCCTCACAGCATTTATTTAAAATCACACATTTCAATTCACAACCATGGATTTTCTTATACATCATTTGAACATCATTTTTGGACACAGAAAGTGATACAAAATGCTTAAAACCTTCAAAAATAAGCCAGCTTTAATAACATTTGCATTGTTTTGATATTTCAAAGTAACTGACCAATTCAAAGTCCAGATAAATAATTGTATATGTCTTCCATACTTGATGCTAGATGCTGCAAAACAATTAGGCCCTGTACCATGATGCTGGCTGTCAAACTCAGAATTACAGGATTTGTTCGAGTCGACAAACTAAACAAACACAACCAGGCTTTATTGGTACTAGTAGCTGACCATCAAGTTTCTCTGTTAACTATGGCTTTTATGCTGAGTTCATGGAACGTGTGCACATGACCGCATGATACGAGTAACAAACAGCCAATCCCATGCCTTGAAACAAAAACACTGTGATTGACCTCTCACGGAAGTCAACATAATTCACAAGCAGATTTAAAGGGTTAAAATGCAAACCAAAATTGGGTATTTTATGGTCTTTTGTTGCCTGATAAAATCATTTTTAAAAATTTAGCATAGTTTATGACATAATGCAATGCAATTTCTCACTTAAGACATAACTAAAAGTGCTTACGAATGTGCTAATGACAACTAATGACGATCAATAAATGATGAAAGAGAAATAAATGTGTGTTCACATGATGACTAAGTCAAATTCTTTCGCAAGCTTTGGGTGTGCATTAGTAAAAACAAGTACTACACTGACTTGTTCATTGTTTATGCCACTTGACTGGTTTCACAGACCTGATTGAAGCCTAGTCCCTAACTAAAATGTATAGCACTAAAAGCACACTGTTCCATTCATAATAATCCTTTAAGAATGTACCTTCACAGAATATAGGAACATGTCACAATGTAAGACCTCACATTTTGCAGACTGTTTGACAATCAAGGCTCATGAAAAAAATGGACACAAGCAAGAAGACTCATCTAGAGATGGATGTTATCCAACAATGACGCATTCAACGACTCGCTTTTAGAAAATGTACCAAAAAAACAAACAAACAAAAAAAAAGCAAGCAAATGGTAGTTTTCTTCTTGCGGGGCTTAAGTCTGAGCTATTTCAACTGAGAGAATCTTGCAATGACTGACCTTAATGGTCCAAGTGGCTTTGTTTTGTCTCAAGATGAGCAGCAGCAAGGGTTTTTAAAGGCACATTTACAAAAATTATTAAATGTCCTAACTGAACTATGGCCTAATACTGGCTTAAGATATGTTTACATGACAATGATTTTTTCGACAGTTTTAGGTTTACCCGGCAACATTTTCAAAACAATCCCCATTTACACGTTCACGAAAATGGGCCAGTAATTGGCTCTGTCGCCTTGTTAGTAAATAATGCCTGTAAACAAGTGACGATGTGCCATTATTTGCCTGGTCTGCATGTAGAATTTGCTGAGTGTGTAAGATGTGTCTGCATTGTCTACAAGCGTTAGCAAACACTTGAGCAGCAATAACACTACCATGTACATCACCATTGTTGACAGTTTGTTCACAGTTGCCTTTAATCTACACCTCCCAAAACAAATACCCTGCAAGCGAATGACATAATTTCCATCGACTCTTGAATTTGTGTTTAGACGGGCATGGCAATGGCAGCATTTAAAAACTAAATTCCACTTTTCACTACACATAAATCTAGCAAAAAAAACTAAAACTTTCCCTTTTTTGTGGGAACAGCCCCTTAGTCTAAGCCCTTTCTATGAAACCAGATCTGTGCATTTCATTTTCAATGTTATGAATGCTTATGACACTGCATGAATTTTAACAAACACAATATATCCAAATATCAACACACTTTGGATTGCTACCACAACATATATTGTCAAATCACCCTGCCCAAATTCCAATATCAATATCACTTATACCTTATGGAATTGATTTTGTGTTATAACATTACGCCAGGATAAAACTTTACACTTAGGGCTACACAATATAGTAGTTTATTACAGTGGTTCTCAAACTGTAGTACGCAGGCTTTCTTCTAGTGGTACGCGGAAAAATCGCTGAATAATAAAATAATAAAATGAACACTTTTTTTAACCCTTTGACGCGTACGATAACACCGTGATCAGAAAGCATTGGCTGTTCACTGAAGCGTATGATTACACTGTTGTGCCAAAATGTTTACTTTAGTGCATCGCGTCATCAGATGTTAAAAAAACCTGCTTGGCGCTGAGGATGAGGCGCTTGCAGTGTGTGCGGTGCGGAGCCCTTCTGCAGACTAGTCCTGCAAACTCAGGAAGTTCCCCATGCTGCATCATTGGTAAAATAATTATTACGAATGTATTAAAATGAGTGCTCGTAGTTTGTGTAAAATAATGCGTGCTTTCGATATATGTTATTTGTTTTGTAAACAAATTTGTTTTGTTATTTGGCTTTCTGTTTAGTTTGTTACCTCGGATTTAAGCTAATTAATTTGGATGTGATTCAAATGGCGCGAGACACAGAAGATAGACTCAAGCAACTTTGCCATGCTTGAAGCTTAGAGGTAGAATATAATTAAAGTTACTCTCCACGTGCACAGACAGAGGGACGGCGAACTGTACCCGAGTCTGCTTGAAAACAGTGGTCAGTGTGCGGTTAACGCGAATCTCATTCGCACCAAATCCCGGAAATACTGCACGTATGAATTGGTCAAGCAGTGTATATATGCATTAATCACTCACTTTTCAGACACACACAGGCCTACTCTAAATGACCAGCAGTAAGCAGATCAAATTTCTAATTTTAATATGCAATTCCAAATCATATTAAAATACAAGTTAACGTTTAGAATTCAAAGACATACAAATATGCTATATGTACATACAATATATATCTCAAAATCTATTAAAAATGTGTATATATATATTTATGCGACAGCCATTATTCATCTGGTCCAAGCAACATTTCCAGGTTTAGATGAATAGGCTACTACAGCAGTTTTCTTTTTACTTTTAAGAACAGTGACTTTAACTAACTTCTAAAAGCACATTTTAATTTAAACTGTAAAGTTTTTTTTGTCTGCAAGCACATTTAATGTTCAAACTATTTATAATGTTTAAAGTGGCAGACAATAATACTATTTTTAATAACATGACTTAATCTGCCTTGTTATTGAACTGTGCAGTGCTGTAGCTGCTTAATTATGCCTACTACGCTTCTGTATTTCAATACCGGTCATTATGGTGGTACTTGGAGAGAAAAAAAAATTCTGAGGTGGTACTTGGTGAAAAAGTTTGAGAACCACTGGTTTCTCATAATTTATCATTTGCATGTGTATTTGCATGACCTTAAAAGCATTCAGGCATAAGATATTGTACCATTTGTGACTTTAACAATTCATTTTCCTCAATTATCCTTATTGTTATCATTCAGTTACTGTACTTAAATACCATTAGACTCCTAAAGCGATAAATCACTTCGTCAATTGTATCTTTTTCTTGATTGTATTTATAGATTGTTATGCATGCAAGACCAAACTATCACGCCTATACACAGTTTTAAAAGATAAAGCTCAGTTCATAAGAGCTGATATTGACAGATCAAAAGAAACCACGGAGTGATAATATACAGAGAGAAGAAATGCGGCAAAGAAGAGAGCAGGGGAGAAAGAAGTGTCTCCTTTGATGTATGAGAGTTTGGAAGAAATGTTATCAAACGCACTGCAGTGAAAGCACAACCTGTGCCCAAGAAAAGAGGCAACAGGCTGAGAAACCTTCAAACCCCAAAATCAAGTGCCCCATCCCAGGTGTGGGTGGGTGGATTCCATTCACTATCTGCGTGTTTCCTAGAGGGAGAGCGCATTTCAAAAGGGTTTATATGGCTGTCCAAGGAGTATGGAGGGGCCTATAAAACATTTAAGCTGCAGAAGAGAAGTGAAACGTGAGAGAGGAGAGCTAGTGTTCCTGTTTACACACACACACTAAAGCTATGCAATGAGGAAGGGGAAGGCCAAAGGAAACCAGCACACAATAATGTCATGTGAGCACTTGCTCACAGTATTAGTCCAGCTATGGCATTTCCAACAGAGTGGAAATAAAATTGTATTTTAACGAAACTCAAGGCATCACTTTACAGTATGGCAAGAATTTGAGCAGCGTCCTAAAGCCGGACATAAAAAAGAATGCTATTAATGATTGTTCCATTAAAATAAACAGGCCCACACCACCACAATCTAATTTAAATACAGAATCGATTCTGAACTTTAGATACTGACAATACGGACTGCACACACTGAAGGCGGATCATGTGCAAAGCTGCCGTTAGATTGGCAAAAATTGTCCATCATTTCAAAGTTTTACTTCTCCAGCGTCTTCTGCGTACATTTGGCTGCGTTCCAGTTCACTTTTAGACACGCACTTGTGAACTTCCCTTCACTTGTTCCCTCAGGGAAATCCCCAACACCATTTTGAAGGGTGTTCCACTTCGTCAAGTGAACGAGGGAAGCTTACATAGACGATCCATTGATTTTGACCAAAGCGACGAGTCTCCTTCATATGTCCACTCCAGCACCTATATGCAACGCATTTGTGACGTCAAAACAGTGTAGTTCCCAAGTGCGCAATGGTTAAGTGCAATTTAAAGTAGGGCTGCACAATATATCGTTATAGCATCGATATCGCATCTGCAATAGTTACATTGCAAGATGTATGCAATGTTGAGTCTGGATTATAGTTGACAAGGAGGTAAAGAACTGTATTATATTATGTTCTCCATGTATATGGAACTTCTTACTTAGAATTTCTGTCCATTTGTAAAAAAAATTTGTGCAAATATCTACATTTCAAAGCAAAAACAAGATTACTTTATTTTACCTGATCTATAAATTTGTAGATATTTGGACTATAAATGAGCCAAAGCAAAGAAAAGCATTTGTTTGCATTGTGAGTACTTCATTTCTGTACCTGAATACTGTTAGACTCCCCAGAATATAGTCAAAAAGAGCTATTCCAACTATCTTGGGAAAGCGCATTCATATCGCAATATTTATTGCAAAAATATCAGATTTTTCCAATATTGTGCAGCTTTAATTTAATACCATTCAGATGCTCTGCCAGTAGTGCACACGTACGTGATGTAATCGATGATGTAAATCTGAATGAGCGAGATGAAGGAAAGTTAGCGAGAGAAGGGCATAAAAAATGGACTGGAATGCAGCCTAACTTAAAGAGAGGGTTATGTATCACTAATGATGGTCCATGGGGAAACACTGTGTTTAGTTAAAGTGACTAGGCACAGCCTGGAAGCTAAATAATTTGACAAGATTTCAATAGAGTTACTTGAAGAACCATTTCATTCCTTCAAATATTATGACGTTCAACCTTTTGTACTCTGCTTAATGCACATATAGGTGCCCGCATGTCTGTGAAGTTTAATGGAAACTTGGTTGAAATCAGGATTAGCCTTTATTCAGAATTAGAATAAAAAAGATCAAACAAAAAGAGAGAACAATAAGCTTCAAGTTTGTTTACTGTTTGCCACATCAGCACCTTATGGCTATTTTATGGCAATATAAATATAGATAAAAACATTATATTTAATGTTATTTCACGTTCACACCTGCCCCAACAATTGCCACCCACAATAAATAAATAAATTATTAATCAATCCTGCTCAGGGCTAAAAAGACATTTACATGAGCCTGGTTCCTGCACAGATTAAGCTCGTTTGTTGGAAAAATCCTCTCTGCTCAGACATTTCGTGACCCAACAAACGCTGATTGAACACGTTTAGTCAGGTAAAAACTCCAGCCAATGACAACAGGCGCAGACAGGGCAGGGGTAAAACACTTATCTAACAAACTCCAACAGACTAGTTTGTTGATGTTTGTCTGTGCCTTTTGAATTGGCCTTAAGGTTTTACATAGTCCATTTAACTACACACAGAGCACTGCGTTTCCCTACAGACCATTGTTAGTGACACAAAACTCGCTAAACTCTGGACAGGTGATGTAAACACAGAAGACGCAGCAGAATGAAAACATCACAGGGGCGTTGAAAAGATTCTGGAAAGAAAAGTTTTTTAATCTAACAACACATCACTTGATCACATTTTGGCGCACAGGAGTTTCCTTTGTGAACTTATTCACTGAGATAAAATTATGATGACTAAGGTCACGCACCGCCTGATTGCATTTTAAATTAGTTTATAATAACCTTCAATATTAAACATTATTTATTAGTCATAATAATAAGATATACAAACAAAGGTCAAGCACTATCTGAACACGAAAAAAAATAAAATTAATTCGTTAGTTCCCGGATGGCCCTTCAAAACCACACCTATGAGGTTTCCATGACTCTGCAAATAATGTACGATTACAGGATGAGAATGCTTTCTTCTGCAAGGTGCAAATTCTATCAATAACTTAATAAATCTTTTAATATTCCAATAATACATCTGTATTTGATGTAAGCATTAATGCATTTCTTATGCTGGTACAAGTATTGCTACTGTGGCTTCTGTATCAATTTAGAAAATGTGTAGTAGTGGACCAAATGAAATGAATATGTAAAAAAGAATGAACATTGGAAGTGTAAAATTGAATGATTTAAATAAAATCAGTAAATATAACCTTATATATGCTACAATGTGATTTAATTTGACTGAATGCTAAGTCCACACAGGTTGCTAGCTGTGCAATTCTGTTCAGCTCAAAAGACTAGGGCTGTGCAATTAATCGAAATTTGAAACGTTGCGTTTCAAAGTTAATAAGTTAATCACAAGAGGCTGCAATATGAAAAATAAATATTTATATATATATTATTTAATTTCCCCTGCCCAGAGCAAACGCATGACTGCTGGCAGTGTGTTAATAGCCAATTGAGTGAGCACACTTTCGTTCTGCCCAATCAGAATTGCGCAACCGAACTACGCCCACAATAAAAAAAATTTTTAAAAGAAAAACAGGTAAGTGCTGACAAATTGGATTATGGCGGCTGCGGCTTCAGAATTATTAATAGACTAATTGATATTAAAGAAAAACAGCATTGGTAAAAAGGGAATATTTTTGTTTCAAAGTCACAGACATCAAACAAAAACAGGTGATTTTTAAGAGCTGTCGCAGAATTTTAGCAACGGCTTACAGATTACTGAGCGGAGGCTTGACTCCAAAATTAAATCGTAAATCAAATCGCAATATCAATATCAATATATATATATATAAAAGTCTCAATTAGATAATTTCCCCAAATCGCACAGCCCTACAATAAACAGTAACTTATCAAACACGCAAAACAAACCACACTTTCTACAAAAAAACAAAACTGTTATATATATA
>CAIGQQ010040405.1:196767-217279 GCA_903798035.1 Danio albolineatus | reverse complement strand
TATTTTCTTTCGAACTTATTTAATATTTTATAATTAGTCAGTGAGAGCCGCTAATGTATCGTGACAAACATGCGTTAGCAACAACAGTACATGTATTTAGTTCAGTTCTACGGCGCTCTACCGTAACACGCAGTATATGTGCGACCGCCAAAATACCTTGGCGGCTAGAATGACCGTTCATTTTGAAGTGGCGGCTGGCTTGACCGCAGTGATACTAACCGCTATATTTGTCTGCGTTTGATAAGACCAGCTACATAATCACCATGACAGCTCTGTGAAAGCAGCTCCAGAAAGAGGTCACATTAAAGAGTGGCCTTTACTCGGGCATAGCATGTCTTAGATCCAAGCGAATCGACAAATCAGTTTTTAACATGGCAGCGCTACTTCTGCAGCGTGGAAACACCTGCTACAGCAAACGGGTTTGGACGCTGTCGTCTCGCTTCAGCTGTTTTCGGAACAGTAGAAAAGTAACAGAGAGCAATGTGACGCCTTTGGTGATTTCAAAAACACGAGGTCTAAACTCAGGACACTTTCAGGTTGGTCGTTTATATGTTTTTATTAACCCATTTACAGCAAACAGGCCTGGCTTGTCATTGAGTTAAAGTTAGTTTTACATTCGTGCATTCGTTCAGTGGCAACTTGTGACACGCTCCCTACATTGTTCACTATGATACCATCAGAATGAACATCCTGATGTTTTTTATTCATTCATTCAATCAATCCTATTATATTTTCGGCCAAATATTTTATGCACATTCCCAGAGAGTGGGTGCGGCTGGAAGGGCATCCGCTGCGTAAAACAAATGCTGGATAAGTTGGCGGTTCATTCCGCTGTGGCGACCCTGTATTAATAAAGGGACTAAGCCGAAAAGAAAATGAATGATTTTATACACAAGTTTAAGCTTTGTGAGCGTAAACCTTTCTTTCAGATTGTTTTTGAGGATCTAAAACTTCAGGTGTCTTTGATTTCTAAATCTACTAACAATACAGCTGTAAAAACTGTGAAAAAATCTGTTTAAAATATACATTTCTGTTTTACTCCCTGGCATGTAATGTCATATAATGTAATGTTACTAATGTAAATGTTTCATTTTCTTATAATAATAAAAAACCTGAATATTCTGTCTGAAATAAAATGTTAATATGACTTTAAAACAACATTTGCACCATTTATTCAAATCAAATCACTTTTATTGTCACATCATCTGCAGCACGTGTGCTATGATGAGTGAAAAGCTTAGGTGCTGGTTCCATACAGTGCATAATACAGACAGTGCAAATACAACGACAGTGCAAAATACAGACAGTGCAAATACAACGACAGTGCAAAAATACAGACTGCAAAATACAACATACAACAGCATACTCCCAAAAGGAAACAAAACAATGTACAATTGCAATGTTGACAGCATTAGACTGTGAACAGTGTTTACTCTGATAGTCATTGGCCGCTAATATGATTTCACTATTTAGAATTGGCAAATAGAGCAATTCCAGCCCGATGGATGAGAGGTTTGCAATAAAAACTGAAAACATAAATTCCATAGAACATATTCATTAACATTATATTGAAGCAACCGTTTATATTTTCCAAAACAATTAACCAGAGAGTTATGGGATCAGAAAAATATCAGTCTGTAAGCATTTTTAAATGAGGAAAGTAAACATGCGTTATGAATGTGACCAAAAAAGTCTGCGAGTTTACAGTATACAACAAACTTTGTAGAAAATCTGTGAATTAAACTGAACAACGCAAAAGAAATGACGCTAATCAAAAGGTTAAGAGTCGGTTCACTATAGAACAAACATGATTGATTTCATTTTATTTGACATTTTTGTATTTATGAGGGAAAAGCTTCATTTTTGAGGTGACAGCTGTGAAATTGGCATTTGTGTGATTTTAGTAAATCAAATATAATTTAAACACTGACAGAGACGTTTTTGAGTATTTTGAAAGTACTGTAAAATACTTGCTTGTACAAAAAAATGTAGAAACGGTTTCTCTATTATTATTATTATTATTATTTTTATTTATTTATTTATTTATTTTTATTATTTTTTTTGACATTTGCATGGACTTGCTCTAACATGATTTCACTATTTAGAATTGGCAAATAATACTTTTCTAAAAGTTTATTATTAAGGAGCACGTCCGAATGTGTGAATATAAAACCAACTTTTCCTCAATTGGCTGTTTAAGTGACTTTTAAGTTTATTAAATGTGACAAGTCATGTCTGTTGTTGGTACATTTATGACTACACCTGCTTTTATAATAATAGTAGTAGAAAATCACAAAAGCAAATGTTTTTTGATTTATTATTCTATGATTATGCATGACCCTGGTGTTCCTTCAAAGATAAACCAATCTGTAATTATTTCACAGAACATTTTGACAAAGCCTTTAATCCCAAGGCTTATTGGACTTGAATTCCACTGTCGCCACAACTTGCTCACAACTCAAGCAAAACTTTGGAAACTCTTAGGTAAGTACTTGGTTTATTTGAATATTTTGGCTGAACTATGTGGTATTGCAGCTTTCGAGTGCTTATGCAGCTTAATGTTTGTTCCACTTTTAGTTGATGTTCATAAATCGTATTGGGGCATATTGAGGTAAAGATGGGGTTATATTCAGACTTTCTGCTTAACTACCCCGCCAAGAAAAAAATGTTTAGATTGCATTTCTTAAGTCCTAATGTCATTAGTTAACACACTCAGTGCATTGTTTTTTAATACATTGCATAATTTATAAAATATCAGCCTTTACCAAATGGTTGATATGTAGGCTTATGGTAAAAGTACCGGAATTAGTACATATACTATGAAAAATCTGAAAATATGAAGTTAGAGCAATTTATTAAAAAAAAATATTCAAAATAAAACATTTCTGAATACTAAATCATCCTAATTTTTTGAAGTATGGCATACATTATTTCAGATTCGTATTTAACATGCTTTCCTGTTTTTTTTAAATAAAATAAAACCAAAATCAAGTGTAGAAGTGCAACAGGATTGTGTTTGTTTGATTTTCTTTGTAAACCAACAATGCTGTGTGTAAACCATTATTTAAAACAGTCATTCTTTAAATTACATTAACAGTCATGATTTAAAACAGTAAAAACATGGTCAACCGTTTAGTGGACCAGCAGTCAAAGGGTTAATAATATAGTTTCAGAAAAGTGCCAATTCTCTATAGTGAAATCATCAATAACAGTCTATGACTATTAAACTACAACATTGTTTACAGTCAAGTAAATAGTGCGAATGTTGTTTTCAGGTCATACTTGCATGTGATTTTAGATCGAATATTCAAAGTACCATAGTAAACTATATAGGGAGCTTGTGAAAAGTTGTCACTGAATGAATGTGTGAATATAAAACCAACTTTACCTCAATCTGATGCATTACATAATGGAAATATGTGTTAACCCTGTCAGGCAGTACTCGATACTTCAGCACATCCAACAGAAGACAGGAAAATAAACAGGGTGGAAAAGGGAAGACCCCTGAGGACGATGAAGGTATTTTCTGAATCTTTGTACCAATTCTTTACATCACGTAATATGTTTTGATAATCAAGAGCCTCCCCCTCACTATATTTTCTTAATACATGCTATGGATCTTATTGCGAATGAGTCAAGGCACAAAGCTTTTGGCTTTAGTGATTTTATCAAATGTCATAACTAGGCCCACACAGAATCTTTGCACACAGAAATCCGCAGATTTCCACAGATTTGTAGCCCATCATTGAGTGTATTTATTTACTTGTGTAAATGTGTGTAAATTTATATTTATTCAGTTTTTAAATAAATTTAAGTAATATTATTAACAAATAAGAAACATTTCATATTATTTATTTACAATACAGTTTGTTAAGTAAAATTTTTTCTTTAGTCTTTATAGGGCCACGAAACACCAAAACACATTTTTTGAGCTGTTGACAGTCATATATGCTGCTATAAACACTATTAGGACACATATAATTGACTAAAAAGTGAAAATTGGTTGTTTTTGCGTTATTTCGAGCAAATTCGTTCTTCCGGTTTGAAACGAATTTTTGAGGCTGCGTCACGCCTTTGAGATCTATGCATGTGCTCCAGCGTGCACAGTGGACGCCTGTCCCGGCCAGAACACTCTGACGTCTCTGAGTGTCTGGCATTAATTCATGAGATAGCCTTTGTTCAAGCCAATCAGCGCGCTCTATTGTGTATGCGGCGCAACTCATTGATATGCACGAGAGCTTTAAAGACTGTGTACGCGTTGCAGTGTCCAGACGGCAGGGACGCCACGTTGTGCTTCCAAAACAAGTGGAAGAAGGAGACACAGGTCGCCAGTGTTGTGTTTATGTGCTGCAAGGAAGGATTCGTTTACATTTCCGCTATGAGAGCGCAGCTGGACTCACACGCGCGCAGCAGAAATGCGTCTGTAAGAAACTTTTTTTTTTTTCACCCGAGAGCTTTCCGCATCTGGAAATGGTGAAATCGGGATCTGCCGCTCGTCTCCTTTTAAAACAGACGCCGCTCCAGTTTATGTTTATTGTCCTGGTCTACAGATAGTAAAGTTAGTTCGTAGTTAGATAGTAGCTCGTAGAGTTCGTAACTCTTTCAGTGTTTAAAGACAGACCTTTGTCTAAATGATTAACTGTTACTGAGTTTACAGTACGTTAATATCTGTAAAATATTAAAGACTGAAAGATCCGCTGTAAATTCTGCTCTCCGAGTATAAACACTGCAGTCAAACAATTTGCTTGTGTAGAATTTTCGCCGCATTTTGTGACAGGATAGTCTGCGGAGGGTTTTTATTTCTGCCTTACGCCGCGCAGTATCAAACACTCCATTAAAACAACACTTTTAATAGTTTCTCACACCTCGTTTGTCACGGGGGACATGTAGGAAAAGTTCCTGGATTAAAGTATAAGTGTCAAACTGCAGTTAAAGTCGACAAATTAATAATTTGGCTAATAATTAGATTACTGATGTCAATGTAAACAGTCACTTCTTTCTCCCCTGCGTCTGTGTGTGCGTCGCTTGTTTGAAAATGAGCGCGTGCACAAATGGAAACTCCCATCTTTATGCAACACCTTCCCTCATTCCCTCCCCTGACACTCCCACCTAAACAGAGCTGGACACACCCACTTTCCTGAGCTTTTCCAGACTGTAGGTGTGAAAACACCCAGGGGAGCCAGGGGAGTTTCGTGGCCCTTTAAGTAATTATATAAGAGACTTGCCTTGTTTACCAAAAAAGTGTATCTAATTGGATTTGAGTTGTAAACATTAAATATAAGTTATTGAAGGTATTATTTTTTATTTCATATATTAAGATTTTAGTTATGATACTCCCAAAATCGTTTTGCATAAATCTGCTGTTTTTTTTTTTTTTTTACAAAATTCTGTGCAGAAATAGCTAAAAATGTCCTATAAATCAATTTGTGGCGTTCAATCAATCAATCAATCAGTCAATCAATCAATCAATCAATCAGTCAGTTGGCATTTCTGTGTGGAGTTTGCATGTTCTCCCAGTGTTCGCGTGGGTTTTCTCCGGGGCATCCTTTTTTCCCCACAGTAGAAAGGCATGTGCTATAGGTGAATTGGATAAAATTGGTGCATGAGTGTATGTGTGAATGCAAGCCTGTATGGGTGTTTCCCAGTACTGGGTTGCAGCTGGACGCGCATCTGCTGCATAAAACTTATTGGGGAATAGTTGGTGGTTCATTCCGCTGTGGCATCCCCTGATAAATAAAGGACTAGACCAAGGGAAAATGGATGAATGAAATGTCTGTTTTCCAAAACAAAATTTTCTTAGTTGCATACCTTTTGTATTTTATTCTAATATCACCATGAAGATTGCTTTGATTCTGGCATATCATTAAAAACAAATCCATATGCTAGTATTTCAGAGCAGAGTTAATCAAACTTTTAAAAAAAATTCTTCTGCTTATTTATTTATTTACTGTCGAAATACATGGAAATCAATCTGAGCAATGAAATCGTATTTTAAGCTTGGAAGTTCTGCCGACAAAACTGATTGTGTGCTCCTGTAACTTTACATTTGGAAAACACATTGACAAATTGTGTTCCCTTTCATTATCCTTTAATAATTCAAATTTAACTTCATAAAAGCTGCAGAAACATTGTCAGACCCTAAAGAATGACCAATCTATATAACTAACTCTTCATTTTCTACTTTTGAAGCAACCCTCTTTATAAATATGTTATTATCATTCAACAAAACAAAGACTTTCTACTTCTATGCTTTTGTTTGAAATTATTTAAAATCGAATCCAATAAAGGCAGTCACGGTGGCACAGTGGGTAGCACAATCACCTCACAGCAAGAAGGTCGCTGGCTTGAGCCCTGGCTGAGTCAGTTGGCTTTTCTGTGTGGAGTTGGCATGTTCTCCCCTTGTTGGCGGGGGTTTTCTCTGTGTGCTCTGGTTTCCAAAGACATGCGGTATAGTTGAATTGAATAAACTAAATTGGCTGCAGTGGATGTGTGTGAATGAGAATGTATGGGTGTTTCCCAGTAACGGGTTGCGGCTGGAAGGCCATCTGCTGCGTAAAAAACATGCTGGATAAGTTGGCGGTTCATTCCACTTTATCCACCCCATGTTAATAAAGGGGCCGAAAAGAAAATGAATGAGTGAATGAATAAAAACATAAAATGACACATGAATTTGGCACAGCTATACAGAGCATCATGTGCACTAGAACAACAATACAAAAATTTGGCTAATCAGACTCAATTAATTCAATAACGGATATATTTGGCTACGTTCACACTGCGAGGCTTATAGCTTAAATCTTATTTTCCATACCTGTTCACATTGTTGTTTTAAATCAGATTTCCAGTGTGAACAGATCATGATCCTAAACTGACCTGTATGCACAAAAGTACAGCACCACACAAACCTAAAGTGTCTGATTATGTACACTGTGTGTATACTGCATGATATAAATGTAGCACATCATCAGATTATGTTTAACATGATTATTATTGCCATTTTTTAAACACAACCAGGGTGTTGCTGTAAGCAGTAGGCATAGTACAATAACTGTTTTCAAGGTATACTGCGGTATGTAAAAGTCAAGGTTTTCATACCGCCAAAATTTTCTGCTATGCTGTTTCTAAGGTATGTGTAAGATTTTTTTTTTTTTTTTTGTATTTTAGGTGACAGCAGAAGTCAATGGTTCATTGTAATTATTTAGCCTGACATGTTTACTGCTCCAAAATATTTCAAATGTTTCTCAAAATAAAATATATTGTGTTCAATGGGGTAAAAGGTTTTGTTTTTAAGCCAGACATTTAAAAATAATATATTTTAGAGCAGTAAACACAATACTGTCATACCGTGAAACCGTGATATTTTTATCCAAGGTTATCATACCATTAGATTCTTATACCGGCCCATGCCTAGTAAGCAGTTGTTTTGCTAGTAGGCTTACTGATGTGTATTTTAGTGTCTGAAACCTAAAATGTGTTTTACATTATAAACTGATAATATGTCATATGACAAGCGTGGTACGTGTCTCTCTGACCACCGGTGAATTCATTAAGGGTTAAATGAGCAGCCACAGTGGACAGAAGTGTTACTGTGAAGGCTGGCCCGTGCTGGGTTCATCAGTCCTCATAATGATAGTGTTTGCAGAGTCTAATAAATGACTATTGATTCATTTTAATTGATATTAATATCCTGTCAAAAACAAATCAAAATGAAACTTTAAATGTTAACTTTAAAAAAAAAATTTGAACGATTAATGCGATTGCCATTTTGGCAACTATTTTTTACTTTTTCGAACAAGCTACATACACGCATTCTAAATGTAGTCAGAAGAAGTGCAGAACAAAACATTTCACAATGAAATTACATAGTAATAAGTTTAATAAATAAAACTCTAGTAAAATTGTATTTAAAACAGACAACATAAAATAAATTAAGATTGACTAACCTCAACTCTAGTTAAAAACATACTGTACTAGCCCTGTCACGATATCTATTTTTTGTTGACCGATATATTGCACCAAAATATATCGCGATAAATGATATTATTGTCATTTTAAGACCATTTTAGGCCACTCATTATATAAACCCAATGGCAATGTAAGTCATTTGAATAATTTAATGATTAGGCATTGGAATCAGAATGTGAAAACGCATATCCAAAACTAATAATAATAAATGTAAAAAAAAAAAAATGCAATAATGACCCGCTTATTCCTTGGTCATTTGCCAAGGTAGGCCTATATTTAAACTAGTTTTTCTCTTTGCTGGGCAATATTTGTCCGAAATTTTGTCCGTTTTTAGATGTTAGATTTTGTAGTCCCTCCACTGAATCAGCTGTGACAGACAGAGAGAGAGAGAGAGAGAGAGAGAGAGAGAGAGAGCATCTGCGTGCTGAGGGGATGAGGGAGGATCTGTTTGTATATCGCTTAACATTAACTGCGAAAGCTGGGCTATGATTTACATTTCATAATGAACATACAATATTAATATTATTATACTTATAAAAAGTACCATATTAATTAAATACGCTTTAGGAATACGTATTATGAAGAGAAAGCAGCCAGAGCCTATTTCAGAAATCTCTGATGTTAAATATGTGGGGAAATTTAGGAAAAGAAACACATATCGGGACAAGTAGGAGAACATTCTGCTTTATTTATCTTCTTTAAAACAAAAGCAATCAGCCAAACACGCAGGATCAGTGTAATATTACATTATTTACGCTCATAGATTAATTAAGAAACTTATCTTTGTGATCTGCCAAAAAAATACACCTGAGAAAAAAATAATAGGTTCAGTTGTCCAAAGACTGACCGTAGATACACCAAAGATTAATTATTTGCGAGTTGCTATAGTAGCTGTCAACGTTTGGGAGAAGCGTGTGTTTTTATCCAAGTGTTTTTATCCATACTGACACTGAGACCTCCAATAGACATAGAGAGGTTGTTTAATCAGCTAAAATGCTACAATAATTGGTTTTTACGTATGGGCGATATATATTGCATCACCAAAAATTATTGATTGCGATTAATTGCACACCCCTACTGAATGATGCAATTTTGGTTAAAGGTTGATGACTAGTTAATGAGCGGCATTTGTAGTTCTGTAAAATAATCAAAGTGAACAACCTTTACTTTCTTGGGGTATTTGCCCTGTGTACCATTTAACTACTGATCAGCCGCATGTTTGTAGTAAGAGCCAAAAAAAAACACATGTTGATTGAAAATGATTTAAAAATCACATGAATTTCAGGATAACCGTTCACACTGCGGTCACGTTGCAACACACTGAGCAATAACTTCTGTATCAGATTTAATATCACTTATGAAAGTGGCCCGAATCGGAATTGAAAAGATCAGATGCCACGCGGTTTGGGCTGTTTACACTGTCATGACAGAATCAGATCTGAGTCACAAGTGGACAAAAAATCAGATTTGGGCCATATTTGCCTTCAGTGTGAACGTAGCCTTTATTATTTATGCACGCTTTGCTTTTGTTTATTCCCTAGAAGACAAAAAGAGACGAGAGCAAGATGATATTATGTACAGGGAGCGACTGCGCACACTCTTTTTAATTGCCGTTGTCATGAGCTTACTCCACACCATTAACGCCAGTGGTGGGAACATATCCTGGAACGATTTTGTGAATGAAATGTTGGCCAAAGGGGAGGTGTCGCGAGTACAGGTGGTCCCAGAGAGTGACATTGTGGAAATCTACCTTCACCCTGGAGCAGTCATCTTCGGCAGACAGGTGTGTTTTCTTCCATACTTTTACTCCCATGTGCAAATTTAAAATAGTTGCTGTCCTTTTAAGCTTTTTATTAATATCCCATTTTCTCTTGTAGAGACTTTCCCTGTTGTACCGAATGCAGGTGGCCAACATTGACAAGTTCGAGGAGAAGCTTAGAGCGGCGGAGGAAGAGCTGAATATAGATGCCAAAGACAGAATACCAGTGAATTACAAGCGCACCAGCTTTTTTGGGAAGTGAGTAATTTGGTCTTTTCCACAGAGCATGCAAACTTGGCAAGCTAAAGAAGGCGTTAAAATCGACTGCTGGCATAACAAAATATAACCATTTATTCTGAATATAACAATTTATTTTCCTCCACAGTGCTCTGTATGCGCTTGGCATGGCTGCTATTGGGGTTGCAATCCTCTGGTACATCTTCCGATTAGCAGGAATGGGCGGGAGAGATGGCGGCTTTAGTGCATTTGTAAGTCAAGATTACCATTTACATTACTTTTGAGTTCTCAACCAAGCAATCGTGCCCTGTTGGGGGCTTTTAAAAACTTTCAAGAGGGTCTCAGAGTAGGGGTGTCAAAATTAGGCATGGGCCGGTATAAGATTCTGACAATATGTTAACCTTTGACTAAAATATCACGGTTTTATGCTCTAAAATATATAAAAACATACTTTTTCTTTTTTTTTCCCCTTTGAACACAAAATATTTTATTTTGAGAAAAAATTATAATATTTCAGAACAATAAACATGTCAGGCTCAATAATTCAAATGAATCATTGACTTCTGCTGTCTTCGTTAGTTTCAAGAACACAAATTTGTTTAGAATTTTAAGCAGCATTTTTGAATATCTTTTCTGCTGGAGATACTGTTGTCCTTAAAAAAACGTAAATAAAAAAATCTTACACATACCTTATGCTGAGTTCAGGCTGCAGGATTTTAGCACCGATTTTGACTCGCCGACAGGTTTTGAGAAATCGCCGACAAATGCTTGAAATCACAGGCAAATCGGTGCTCATGCACGCGAGTGACAATCACACAATATGAACTATCAAAGACGCGATCTGAGAGAATCGGCGATGAGTCGCCGAAGCCCAGGAGATATTTGGCGTGCTAAATATCTGGAGTTGTCGGCGATTCAAATCATGCCGTGTGAAATGTGTTTTGACTGAAAATAACATCGGCGATCGCCTACAGCCAATGAGAGAGCAGCATTCACTCGTGCGGGTACCTGCAGGCCAGCGGGAGGTTGGGGGAGAAGTTAAAAGCGCTCATTTTCAGTTTATTCGGACCAGAGAAATGGAGGGAAAATGAGTGTAAATTTGGCATGAGCTCCCGTGTCTGTTTGACGTATCATGCGAGCAATATCACAACCCAACCCAATAAAAAAGTTGAGGAGAATTGGCTAATTCCCTTCAAAGCCAGATGAGCAAATATGCACATGTTCTACCCCATTAAAGGCTTCTTTCTCCTTATGTGGTTGATAACAAAAGATATACTACATGTTTTTGGGTGTGAGACGTAGTTTGGACAAAGTTGTCTGCGATTCTTCCTATTTTTAAGTCATGCAGTGTGAAACTCCCTGTCGCTGATCCATCTTGCAGTGTAAACAAAGCAGCAACAAAACGCTAGCCCAGATAGTCATGCAGTGTGAAAACATCTGTGACACGACTACCTTGAAAATCATGCAGTCTGAACTCGGCATTAGGAACGGTATCGCAGAAAATTTTGACAGTTTTAAAACCTTAACTTTTCCATACCGCGGTATACCCTGAAAATGGTTATCGTCCAAGGCCTAGTCAACATTAATTGTTTCTTCGATGCACCGCGATGCAGACCAGTTATCACGTACTGACGTCATTTATCTCATATGCTCTATGCCGCAGTAGAATACTATGGCGAAGGAGGTGAGGGTGAGTAACTAAAACTACTTAAAAAAAGACAACTATGCACAATTCACTGCTTGTGAGTTTGCTGGACAGTGTTTCGCTGACACTGAAGGTACAGCAGAACCCAGAACCCCTATTTCACTGCTTGGGAGAAAATTAAAGCTGTAAAACTCCATCTCTCCGTCTCACTTTGGACCTTTGAACTGCTGAAATGTTTGTAACGTAACCTAAATTGTCCGTATTGTATGTGTGTGAATGAATGTGTATGGATGGTTCCCAGTGATGGGTTGCAGCTGGAAGGGCATCTGCTGCGTAAAACACTTGCTAGTAACGACAATATCACACACAAAAAAGCAGTTTTGTGGTAATTATAGCAGATGAAGCATAAAATACACAACACGCATACAGAAAGAAACCATGGTAGCAAATATATCCCCACAAAAGTCTTGCAGTTTTTGTGGAAATGATAGCAGATAAAGCATAAGACACACACACAGAGAGAGAGAGAGAGTGAGTGAGTGTAATGCATTTTGAAGTGTTTACAATCTGATTTGTTTTGTAATGTGAAATCATCTTCATGTTCCACCAGAATCAGTTGAAAATGGCTAAGTTCACTATTGTTGATGGGAAATCTGGGAAAGGTGTTAGCTTCAAAGATGTGGCAGGAATGCGCGAGGCCAAGATTGAAGTCAAAGAGTTTGTGGATTATCTCAAGGTAAGAAAGTCCGAAACAACATGTTTTCCTGAGTTGAGGAAGAATGAAATATTTTCGCTACAAATGCACAAACTTTCCATGGTCAAGTCATTAGTGTAACCGGTCTTCAGTCACTTTATTTGACATGTTCATTTAAATAATACAGAATAATGTATGAGTAATAACTTCCAAATGACTAAATGCAATGTAACAGAGTGGTGTGTAATTGTGTTACGCTTGTAATCACACCTAATCATTGTTAGTATGTATAATTACAGCGACGTAATATAAATGGTGTAAAATAAAGTGTTACCATTTTACAGTCAGTTTCTATTTTAGCTCTTTTCTATAGCATGGCAGAGCAAAAGAAATCCTGCTCTGTAAAGATGTCTTTGGTTCAGCTGCAGTAGACATTTAAAGGAACTCAATCGCCCCCTTGAGTATTTCTGTTGTTACTGCCACAGTAATGATGCATCACACTTTGCCAAACTTTACAGCCTGTTCACACCAAGATACAAGTATTGTTTTAGTTCACACCTGCAGTTTGGCTTCTCTTTGTTTGTGTGGGTCGGACATGCAGTTAAAAATGGCTTTTGTTATGGATGTTTTATGACAGTACTTACTACTTAGTTCATGTAGGAAATAATTAAAAAAGAATCAACTGCATATGAGGGCTAATGAGACCTTAACTGTATATATACTTATGAAGTTTTTTAATAAAAGTATGTTATGGCTAAATAATTGGATCTTTTGATATACCAGTAACATTTCAACCATTGAACCATATTACTGTTTGCTAGAATGTTGTTAATCTGTCTAATAAGCTATCTTCAGTCATTATAAATAACAAACTTACTTTGTTTCACATGATTTATGTTTTACACTTTCAAATTTTTGTTAAGGGAGTATAGAGCTGTTAAGGAGACTGTAGATACACTATTTCCATATGCACCGGATGCTTTATTTAAACTCATCTTACAAGGACTCAATAAGAAAAACTAATTTTGCCTGTGAATTTACCACAAATTATGTTGCACTACTTGTTTTCTTTAGCCTTAAAGTATTTTTTTTGGACAAAATATCTTTTATATTTATCACAATATTGTTGATGTCTTATATTAAAGTATATATGCATAATAAACTATATGCTAGGGTTGGGCAATTAATCAAAAAATAATCGAAATCGACTTTGAGAGCCTATATTCAATTAAATTTTTCCACGTCAATTATTATAATTTTTTTTCCTACCGCATGTGGAGTCACGTGACCCCACTCTGTTTATACTTCTTGGTCAAGGACAATCGTATGGTCCAGCGCAGCCTTCATGCGGTCTATATCCTTCACCGTGGCTGACACCAACACTTACGCACACCGCACAAATAATGTATCGATGCATAGAGAGCTTGTTCTATATTTGGTTGGCTTGATAGTAGTGACAAGCGTGGGCAACACGGAGAGCAGCGAGCCCTTTGAAGCAAGTGTTTACAAGTGTGTCCAGTCCCAGTTCCGTGAAGGAGCTCCAGTTGGAAACTTTTGTTTTGTGTTGAATTATGATTAAAGTTGCTGCTTGTTTTAAAATAAAATATTTTATACAGGATATATAAGAGTTATTTTATTTAGAAGAGAGACTGTTTATTTTCTACTTTTAATATGAAAAACATAAAAAATATTTTATTATGTTTCCAAAAGTGCAGGTTATTTATTTATTAAATAAGTTTAAGTAATAAACTTAAATAATATTAAATAATAAGTTTTATTTATTTATTTATTTATTTATTTATTTTTATATAAGAAAAAAATGACTATTGAATTTGGGCAATGTGTGTTTTAATTTCAGTTGTTAAACAATGATGTTCAATAAACAATCACAGATAGTGTGTGTTTCCTATTTACTGTACAAAACTTGTTCATAAACTATGAGGGCAAATAAAAATAAATAAATAAATAAATAACAATAATAAATAATCGTTTTTTAATTGTAATCAAGTTAAAACATTCAATTAATCGAGATTTAGATTTTAGGTCAAATCGCCCAGCCCTACTATAAGCATAGTTAATAGTTAGTATAGTTATGTTTCTGCTCCGCTGTCAGTTATGTTTAGCTTAAAATAACTCTTGCGCCCTGTGTTGTGTTCATATTTATGATTGTTTATTTGTAGCACAGTGGTCTTGCAAGACACAACATTAACTTCCACTGTGTGTCCACACATGTAGTGAAATGACAATAAAGCTCGACTTGACTTGACTTAATTTGACATGGTGCAAACGTTTCAGTGCACTGAAAAAAAGTTACAATTGAGAAAGCCCTTCTTAGTGCACCGACTACTAAACAAGAGAGCAGATTGAGATGCAGCTGAACAAGTCCATGCAAATGTCAACCTTCCCATGAAAAAAAGTTTTCACTTATATAATTTGCTTAGGCTTGTGTTTTACAGGACTGCTAAAATACTCAAATGTCTCTGCCAGTGTTTTTAAACTATTATATTTGATCTACCAAATTCACATATGTGCTAATTTCACATCTGCCATTACAGAGACTTGTCACATCAATAACGAAGCTTTTTCCTCGATGAATGCAAAAAATGTAAAATCAATCATGTTTGTTCTATAGTTAGCCGACTCTTATCCTTTTGATTAGCATTATTCCTTTTGGGTTGTGCAGTTTAATTCACAGAATTTCTACAAAGTTTGTTGTATACTGTAAACTCGCACTTTTTTGGTCATGCATGTTTATTTTTTTTCATTTAAAGTATGTGGTTTGTTGTTTTGGTAAATATATACAGATGTTTGAATATAATGTCAGCATATGCTTTCTTTATCATTTTATGTTTTAAGATTTTTCTGCAAATGTCACATCAGTAACGCTGGAATTGCTCCACTTTTGTTTCATGTGCACCAAATACAACATTTGTCAAGTAATCTGCAGCTGATGCTTATAATAAGCAGAATGTTGTTTCGTGACATTTTGATGCTGAAATAGTTAGTTTTAGCTACCTTTAGAGTTATTGTTCCTGGTATGAATGAACAGGCCTTTTATTTATTTATTTAATTATTTTTTTAAGAATCCAGACCGATACCTTCAGCTTGGAGCAAAGGTTCCTAAAGGCTCTCTTCTCCTGGGACCTCCTGGCTGTGGGAAAACTCTGCTTGCTAAGGCAGTGGCAACAGAGGCTCAGGTGCCCTTCCTTGCTATGGCAGGTTCAGAGTTTGTAGAGGTGATCGGAGGTAAATATTTATGTATTTGTTTTCTTATTTAATAGGGACAATACACTTGAAATTGTTATAAAAAGTGATGCTGTGCACATACAGGGCATTTAGCATGAAGCTAATTCACAGCCCTTGTCCCTGGTTAGAGTTTACATAAAAAAAAATCCATTTGCTGTTTGTTCAAACTACTTAAAATGAGCTGACACAACACTATTCTTGAGTTTTTATTTGACTCAACTTAAGTGTTTTATGTAAGTTAACTCCTTCAGGTTGTGCCAACACAAATCAACTGTGTAGGACTCAGAATGAAAAAAAAAATCTTCATTGGATCAGCTTAAATGACTTCAACTTCTTACAACTAAAAGAAGGATTTTATTCTAACTTATTTATTAATAAAAACTGTAATACATTAAGTTGAAACTGATTAATTCATGCAGTTGTAACAAGCTGAGATAAGTTTATAGTTAGTTAAAGGTGCTTTATGTAAGTTTGACACCCAGTGGTTGAACTAGGTATTGCACTCCTGGATCAAAACAAACAGAGCCCCGTTTAATATTTTTCATATTAAAAGGAGTTTTGTTCCAACCAACACTTCGAATTGATCTATTAGAAACGGCATCTATTCTCACAGCTGAACAACAAAAAAACTATGATAATCACCTCAGGTAAACCTCATGTGCTTTATTCAGTGTTAAATGCTAACAATGTGAGTTTGAATGTCGTTTTACATGACGTTTGTTGCCATATACTGAAAGCAGCAGAAGATAGTTCACCTCAGACCTCGAAATTGAACTACAGAACGAAACGTGATTCAGCATCTACATTTAATAATGTTAAAGAGGGTTAATATGTATTAAATAGATTATAATCCTTATCATTTCGTGAGTGAGTGCATGTTCTGTGCTTCTGAATGGCTGTTTATAGTTCAGTTGTGTCTCGTCTTGTGCAAGAAGCCAAATTGCTTATCACTACGTATCTCGTCACGAAGCATGTTGTTAGGCCTCATAGTTACAATGTAACCTACTCACCTAATGTTTACGTTCATAATATTTATATTATTTGCTAATTAATAACCTCATGTGGAACTGAATCTGTCTCATTTCGGAGTTCATATGATACTGTCCACTGGAGGTCGCATTTCGGTCACAGATGCACACTCTCAGAGCCTTTACCAAGGCAACCCAGAGTGCAGAAATATAATTAGCTAAACTGGCATTGGGCAGGTTAAAAGAACATAAACAAATACAGCGTTCCGCGACGAAAAGCACATTTTCAAAGCAGAATATCAGACTTCAGCATTGTTTTTCAGATAAACATGAATGTTCACTTGGGATGTTTCTTAAAAATCTGCAAACATGTTATGGTATTTAATTTTTTTTCGAATAGTCAAACTTCCATACAGCACCTTTAATAATAAAGTTTTCACTTTTTACAGTGTGAACAAAAGTTTTAATAACAAATTCAAAAACTTGATATTACAATAAACGTACTGCATGTACAGAGCCACAAACATAAAATGTTAGTCAATCTGCGTACTAAAGAGAAGTGTAAACTTGACCAGCCTGATTAAATCATACTTGATGTTCACATTGCTGTAAAGATTTCAGTGATGTTTTCAGGTTTATAGTAAAAAAAAAAAAACTGTGATTGTAACTTTAGATCCTCAGGCATAGCAATCCATAGATGTGAACTCTTCACTGAAAATGATAACTGTGACCCACAGTGGTTCTACATCTGTGATAAAACCTCATATGCTCATTAACAATTTAAAACCCATTAATATACTAAGAACAATATTTTGACGCCATAATCAGATGTTCATATTTAACCCTGAACAATCTCTTACATCCCAGGCCTTGGAGCTGCAAGGGTGAGAAGTCTTTTTAAAGAGGCTCGTGCTCGAGCTCCGTGCATCGTCTACATCGATGAGATTGATGCTGTGGGGAAGAAACGCTCCACAAACATGTCTGGTTTCACAAACACAGAGGAGGAGCAGACCCTTAACCAGCTACTTGTGGAGATGGACGGTAAGAATTACAGAACTGTGCCTAAATCATAATGCTGCTACTAGTCAACATTGGAAATACTAGAAAATTACATTTGTAATGTTTATTTTATTATTCCTTCTAAACACTGTTCATTATTTAAATAAAGACTCAAAACTCACTTATTCAAGTTGGCTTTTAATACTTCAGTGTATCTGCACTAATTGTGTATACTTTTATATTAGTCTTCGTGTTTTATTGCTCTTGTTTTTATTGTATGGTGACCTTGAGTTGCCAGAAAAGTGCCTTTAAATAAAATGCATTATTATTATTATTATTATTATTATTATTATTATGATTATTATTGCTACTACTCCTATTAATTGCTGTCATTAAAATTTTACAGTTTATTACATATTTCCTTTGTTGTCCAGGAATGGGTACCACAGATCATGTGATCGTCTTGGCTTCCACTAATCGGGCAGATGTTCTGGACAATGCACTCATGAGACCAGGCAGGCTTGATAGGCACATATTCATAGACCTGCCAACACTTCAGGTAATCATGAATCAAAGTGTCTTTATGTTTCAAACCAAACCTAAATAATGGCAGAACTCGTTTATGGATGTGACCACAAAAACCAATCTTTTGCTGCGCTGGTATGTTTTTATCATACCCATATATACCAATAATAAATTTTATAGGTCATAATGAAAGTTTATTCTTTAGAATATGAAGAAAAGATCAGGATCCATGAACATTTCCTACAGTAAATATATAACCTTAATATGTGATTAGTTATATGCATTGCTAAGAACTTAATTTGGGCAAATTTCTTGAGTGTTTTTTTTTTTTTTTTTTTTTTGAACCCTCAGATTCCAGATGTTTAAATAGTTATATCTCTGCCCAATATTGTCCTATCCAAACAAACCAAACATCAATAAAAAAGCATATTTATTCAGATTTTATATAGCTTAATTTTCAAAAATGTACATTTGTGATTGGTTTTGTTTACTATTATAGTTTTATTATAAATAGAACCAAATTTGACTAAATATTAGTAACAACTGAGCATCAGAACAGCATGTTAAAATGATATTAGAAAGTTCATGTGACGCATAAAACAAGAATAGTGGCTGCTTAAAATTCAGCTTTGTCATCATGGGAATAAATTACATTTTTAAATATTCAGTAATTCAAATAGAATTTGAATTGTTTTTTATTTAAAAAAATAAAATAAATAAAATAATTAATAAATAAATATTATATTTATTTTATTTCAAATTTATTTATTTTTTGCAATTTTGATTAAATAAAGGCAGCTTTGGTGATCATAAAAGACGTACAGACATTGTAAAAAAAAGTAATTTAATTTTTTTTATTTTTATATTGGATTTAATTCAAGATTATAACTATTTATATCATAAATATTAATATATTAATTAATATTTATATGATTATAATAAAAAAATGTATACACCCTCAAAGCATAATGCCCATTCTACATTTGTATTAGCTGTATATTACCACATATGAGAGCGTATTACTTCTGTTTAATTCAGCCAGACACCATCAGATATATACTTTGTGCTTTGTAGGAGAGAAAGGAAATCTTTGAGCAGCACCTGAAGATCCTGAAGCTCACACAGCCGGCTGACTTTTATTCTCTGCGTCTGGCTGAATTGACACCAGGCTTCAGTGGTGAGTGAGAGTTTGACGTAACTACATGATCTGTTAATACCATGTACTGGCTGCCACAATACTGTTTGTACGTCATTGTTTTTTCCAGGTGCTGACATTGCCAACATCTGTAATGAAGCTGCCCTTCATGCTGCCAGAGAGGGCTTCAAGTCCATCGACACCTTCAACTTTGAATATGCTGTGGAAAGAGTCATTGCAGGTTTTTAACTGCTGGATTAATGTATCATTCGTATTAATGTACAGTTGATTTCTGTACAATTTATTTATGTATTTATTTTATATTTTACATATATTTGATGTTGTGTGACTTTTAGGGAGTGTGAAGAAGAGTAAAATCTTATCTAAGGAGGAGCAGAGGGTGGTGGCCTTCCATGAGTCTGGTCATGCTCTAGTTGGATGGCTGCTAGAACACACTGAAGCTGTCATGAAGGTAAACAGCACTGAGCCACACTCCAAAAAAATACTGTAAAAATGTGCCATACGTTTGCATGTGTACAAGGCAGCACAAAAGCCATACAAGAATCCAGATGTAAGTGTAAATGTGTATTTCTAGGCATTTTATAGGCATTAAAAAGTCTTTTTAATTCACTGAAATATTGTTATATAGGTCTTAAATAATTTTAAATGGGTCTTAATTTCCCAGTGTTCATGTAAAGTTACCCAATCAATCCAACATCCATACAATTACCAACAATTTATCGAAATAAAACTAATTTTAAATAAGTTTTAAATTTTAACCCTGAATCAAAGTTGTATTCTTTGTAATTATTAATGAAATGTGCTGTCATTTTTCTATTAAGTCCACTGAGATAGTAGGAAAATTAAAGAAATTAATAAAAGTTTACAATGTTTTTTTTTTGCTAATGCACACTGTTATTCTTTGGGTGATCAATTGTCTGTTAAATTTATCCACTAAATAAATATTTTGTTTTGTATTCTTCAAAATCAGAAAATTTGTGGAATTTAATGCCTCCAGACACAATGTTCTTAACCACGCCCCTCTTACTGTTAGTTTACTACAAGGTAATGATGCGCAAATAAGAAAGCCCTGCCCACTATTCAATCTTCCATTACAGTTGGAAGTATATCAGCATACTGTAACAAAAGTCTCAGCATACTGTAACAAAAGTCTCAGCAACATCCGGTTCATGTAGACTTGCTAGTGATTAGTGACTCACCATGATAGGTGTTTAAGTAAAAAAAAAAAAAAACAACAAAAAATATATGTGTATATATATATATATATATATATATATATATATATATATATATATATATATATATATATACACACCCA
>CAIGQQ010040405.1:176359-192300 GCA_903798035.1 Danio albolineatus | reverse complement strand
TTTCTTTCTTTCTTTCTTTCTTTCTTTCTTTCTTTCTTTCTTTCTTTCTTTCTTTCTTTCTTTCTTTCTTTCTCCCATAATTAGGAAGCTAAGATGCTAATAGCGAAAGCCTACAGGCATACAGAGAAACTGCTTTTGGACAACAGAGACAAACTTATTTTGGTAAGATCTTCTGCAAACTCACTAGTGGGATAATAGGGGCAGAATTTATGGAAGTCTTTTTTTTTTTTTTTTTTTTTTTTTTCGGGATAGTTCACCTGAAAGGGACATTTTTTCATTATTTACTCACCCTTTACTTTAACCTGTTTGAGTTTCTTTCTGCTGTTGAACACAAAATAAGATATTTTGAAGTAAGCTGAAAACATGTAACCTTACTATGGAAGTCAATGGTCAAATCTTTTCAGCTGTCTTCATAATATTGTCTTTAGTGTTCAAGAGAATAAAGAAACTCATAAGGGTTTGGAACCACTTGAGAGTGAGTAAATATTCATTTTTAGGCAAACTAACCCTTTTAAGTTGGAAGTCCTTCCATTTAAAATGACCCAAGTTCAAATCTTCCTAATCTTTACTTTTTTTCGTCTTCTTTGATAAGGAATTTATTTTAGATATATTTTTTTAAATATTATATTTAGGGCGTCCATACTATATAGTTAGGGTTATAATTTAGGTTAGGTTTGAGGTTTGTTGCATGCGACTATGCTAAATTATTTGTTATTACTATAGTAAATACATGAAATTAATTAATAGTACTCGCTAGTTAAATTTATAGTTACACTGTAATAAGAACATATTAAAATAAGGTGTAGCCAAATATTCTAAAAGTGTAAATAAAACGTCCAATGGCTGTTTAATACCATTGTGTTTTTGGTTAGGGGTAGGTGTCAGGAGACATTTATTGTCCCAGCATGACCCAGATAAATATTTATTGTATGTACTTTTCTATAATATAGTCTAAATACTGAGGTGCAAATATCTGCCACTGTTTCCAATAAGTGTAAATTGCATCTAAATAAGCATAGTGCAAATAATGTTGTAAATAGCATCTATTGCAAATTCCCCCCAAACCCATCCCTCATTGCAAATTATGCAAAAATATTCAAATGGGATCGAACAAATTCATAAGAATTAACAGTAACTCTTTTTAATAACTACACACTATGAATCATTTAATAAGCATTGGCAAATAGTGAATTCGCTATCTGTTAAGCATTAACTGTATATTAATAAACATTAGTAAGCAGTTTATAAATACATCTACAAATGCTGTATTCTTGACGTACAAGAACATTTATAATATGCTTAATTATTGTTTACATATTTTATTAATGATTCATTTGTCATAACTAAATAAAGTACTTCATTATTTACAAATTAGTTGTTTAGTTGTTGTCATTTACATATCTTATTATTCAGGTATATATTAATATTTAATTTATATGTTAATAAATATTTTCAAGTCAAGAATGGAGCACTTGCAGCTGTATTCATAAACTGCTTACTAGCATTTATTAATGTAAAGTTAATGCTTAACAAATAATGAATTGACTATAGGCTAATGCTTAATAGATCATTCATAGTGTGTAGTTATAAAGTGTTACTGAATGAACTACTTAATCAAAAGGTTATGAAATACCTTGCGATTGTGATGATATTTTCACAAGAAACACAAGAATTGAAGCAAATAATGGCATATGTTTTGAAAATAGCAAGAAGAGCATTGTTTAATTTATGTTTGCTGTTTTTGCCCTTGTTGTGATAGAATAGGATTGTATTGCAAGATATAAGACAATCTGCGCCAACAGAAGAAGAACTTTGTTTTTAAGAATATTTAATATTTTTGAGTTCAGAATTGGATAAAAATGAATGCATGATAAAAAATAACTGCAGGTTCTCCATTTTATCTTTTATTCTTTTACCTAAAGTTACCTAAAATTTGTCCTGCTGCTTTGATTTTGGATAGAAGTAGACATTGCATTATATTTATTTACCAACGAAAATTGTATTTCCTTTGTATTTGCATTTGAAATTTTTTTATAATTTATTTACTTTTTTTGTTTTTGTTTTTGTTTTTGCTTTTCAAGAAAAACCTCATAGCATAGCCTCAATGATTTTTGTTGTTGTTGTTGTTGTTGTTGTTGTTGTTTATGCTGTTGTTTGCATTTTCAGCTGGCGAATGCTCTGCTAGAGAGAGAGGTGGTGAATTACGATGACATTGAGGCTCTACTGGGACCTCCTCCATTTGGCCCCAAAAAGATGATCGCTCCTCAGAGCTGGGTGGAGGCTGAAAGAGACCTGCAAGACACTGGAGAAGACGAGCCTCGCAGACCCCAGAGACCCTCCAAAGGCAACAAAGATGACGACATCAACCTGAATCCAGCGTGAGCTTCACAACACACACAATGTCTGCAATACAACATGAAGAGAGAGTGACTGCCTCTGAGGATCGGGCTGATTCACAAAATGTTGCTTTAAGGGAAAAAAAAAATAGTTTGTGTTGTTCTCACGCTTAATGTTCCAGTCCAGTCTGACTTAAGTGTGCTTAGGCTGATCTTTTTGAGCAGTAATTCTATTTGAAATGTCTATAGGACGTTTGATTATGAAATAAAAGCATTTAACAAGCATCATTCAAGCATTTAAGTTTCACTATGAGTAGTCCGTCTCTTAAAGAGTAGTTGATTTCTCCTTTGAGAATCATCGTACAACACCATCTGTTTTAAAAACAGTAGCTGTGCTGCTTATTTGCTTGACTGAAACATTTCCAGAAGTATATCTGAAATCTTGTGTTATCAATGGATTTTCTGCACCATGTGTAATAAATTATTACATTTGCTTTTAATGTGTTTATATTGAGCAATGTGATTTATTTTAAAAGTGCCATATACTGCATTGGTTTAATAATTTAAATTGTTTTTTGATAGCAACATATTAGGTTTATGGTTTTTTTATGCTTATTACACCTATAAAATCAGAAGGTCCATAATTGACCGTATATGGATTATGTTGTAAATATTCACACACTCACACACGGACACACACACACACGGACACACACACACACACACACACACGCACACACTGCATGATTAATGCTGAACACGGATAAATATAAACCCAATCAGAGTAACGTTAAAGAGCCCCTATTATGGGTTTTTTAAAATGAGCTTCCATGCTTCTGTGTAACACTGCACTTAGTGAATGAAAACATCCAGCTGAGGTTTAAATCTGTAAGTGATCCATGTTTATAACTATTGATTCTTTATCGAAATATTCGACTTAGAGTCGAATAAATGAATCGTATTGGTTTGGATCTTTGGGAACAAATGAATCACTGACCAAATCATACGTGAGTCGTTGGGATAATTAGGTAAAAATAAATGCCTGTGATAAGACAATGAAAGTGTTTTTAGACCTTGCATGTTTAAAGTTATCAGCCTGTTGGCGAAGACCCCCAAAAACAAAATACGACCTTTTATAATGCAAAAAAGGGTCTTTTTAACCTATTTTGCTCACAAGACCTGTTATAATCAAACTTGACAAAAGAGAGTGGTAAAGATGTATCACATTGTATTTTTAAGCTATAATGTCAAAGAAAACACAACCAGGACTTAATATTATCTGCATGAACAGATGACTGTCGAGCTGAGTGATTTGACACAAATCAAAGGCAGCCTGAGGCGTGCCTATTGATGATTTTAGAGCTACATGTAAGTCTGTGTTCTCTTGAAGCTGTCAGGTCTGGATCAATGACCTAAAGTAGACATACATGCAAATGCGGAGGGCATGGCCCGTGAGTCTAGTCACAGTTTGTTTTGTCTTCCGAGACACTAGCCCCTTTCACACAAACAGACCTTTCCGGAAAATTACTGGCAATTTTTTGAAGAGGCCCTTTTTAAAATACCAGTAAATTCGTTCCGGCAATTTTCTGACTTTAGTTGTAACATTACCGGTAATTATCCGGAATGCTGCGCTGTGTGAACGCAGAAAGAACATTTCACGCTTAGAATGCGCTGACGTGAGATGTCTACTCCAGCCAATAAGAACATTCAAGTTGTTTAAGAAAATAAAAGCCTTTGAATAGCTTTCCAGACACGTTTAGCTGCTACTTGTTGGTCAGTTAATGTTTCTATGTTCATTCTTAATGCCACTGTGGAAAAAAATCATCGATAAAATGCTTATGATAAACCGCTGTTTGTTTACCTTCCATCTCTGCTTCAGTTACTGGACACGTGTGCACATGAAGTGCTACGGTGAGCGCCAACACACACACATACAGTATTTACTTTATCTCGACATGCGAAAGTGTTCCTCAATATGTTTACATCGAAGATGTTCACACTACTTATCCATCCACAGAATTTGAAATGTCAGCTGTGTAAACATTTAGCTGCGGTTCACGCTTCTGCCTTTGGATGTCTCTGGGACAAAACAGCTGCATGAATGCTAAAGCTTTAAATAAGAGTGAGTCATCAACAAAAAACTTGACCCCTTCTTTGTGTACAAATACAAGTGCAGCCATTTAGAGCTCATTTCTGGTTAATGATGTCAGAATTTACAGGTATTTTGGAATAGATGTTTGAATGGTCTTTCCCGGAAAATTTACTGAACATCCTCGCCTGTGTGAACAACGCTTTTTTGAATTTACCATTAAAGTTGTTCCGGTAATTTTCCGGATATTTACCGGTATCGCTGTTTGAAAGGGGCTTCTGAGTAAACAATGGTGTCTAAGGCTCATGGTATGTCCATATCCATATACTGATCTCTTATTAATCAACTATGCCTTGGCATATCCAGATTTTCATTATAGGTCACCTTTAAATTGTGTTTTAGAATGAATTCTCCTTCTGTTTAACTGCCAAAACAAATACTAGATAACCATCTCCTATTACTCTACTAAAAGCCACACAGTGGAATCCTTTTAATATTTTATTCAAAACTGTAAAGACAATACAGCATTTCACAAATGTTTATGAAATAAATATTAAAAACAAAACCACGAAGATCAAAATTAAAACAGGCATTATGAAAAACCTTCCAAAGGAAAGCAAAACATACAGTATATATACATTTATAAGCACCACTCCTTTGGCATACTGCTAATATTCTGAATATGAAAATGATAATTATTTTTAAAATTAAGGCTCCTTAAATGTCTTGGGTTTACTTTTGTGGTTAAATCGCATTTTAAGCAACAATAGTATCACAAGCAAATATATTACACAATATACTAGTCATATATATAAAAACTTTAAAAGTTATTTATCAAACAATCTTAAAATAGAAACATTCCTGAATAATCAGTGAGTTTTTGTTGAAAGGAACATGGCTGTTATCCAGTAAAGCACATTAGGAAATGAGCAGCAGAATTTCCAAGCTGTTCTTCTCCACACAGCGAAAGCAAATCAAAGTGGTTTTCAAAAAGTCAAATAAAAAGCAACACAAATGTAGGCTACATGACATATCCGCAATTTATCTAGTCACTTATTGCTTGTTTTTAGGAACATACAAGAATGTGAAGAATTTAGTGTTCAATTATTTTTAAGGGTTCAATTGTATATGTATTTAAATATCCTATAAAAGATGCAGCTAGTAAAATTGATAATATTTTAGCCTCTCGATTGATAATCTGTTCACCCAAAATACATTTGATAATATCTAATATTTTCTGTTTCAGCAAATTTAAACAGATGCTACCTGCTTGTCATGTGAGAACAAACTTCACTGGTTCTTATGGAGTTTCAGACATGTTGGCGTGACACTAAAATGACCCTCATTGGTTTTCACATGCTAAGCAGACATTTTTAATATATGTATTTTTGGCCTAAAATGGCTGATTTTTCAAAACATATGGCATTATTTGCTTCAATTCTTGTGTTTCTTGTGAAAATATCATCACAATCGCAAGGTATTTTATAACCTTTTGATTAAGTAGTTCATTCAGTAACACTTTATAACTACACACTATGAATGATCTATTAAGCATTAGCCTATAGTCAATTCATTATTTGTTAAGCATTAACTCTACATTAATAAACGTTAGTAAGCAGTTTATGAATACAGCTGCAAGTGCTCCATTCTTGACTTGAAAATATTTATTAACATATAAATTAAATATTAATATATACCTGAATAATAAGATATGTAAATGACAACAACTAAACAACTAATTTGTAAATAATGAAGTACTTCATTTAGTTATGACAAATGAATCATTAATAAAATATGTAAACAATAATTAAGCATATTATAAATGTTCTTGTACGTCAAGAATACAGCATTTGTAGATGTATTTATAAACTGCTTACTAATGTTTATTAATATACAGTTAATGCTTAACAGATAGCGAATTCACTATTTGCCAATGCTTATTAAATTATTCATAGTGTGTAGTTATTAAAAAGAGTTACTGTTAATTCTTATGAATTTGTTCGATCCCATTTGGATATTTTTGCAGAATTTGCAATGAGGGATGGGTTTGGAGGCACTTGCACTTTTAAAAATATTTTTAGTATGAATAAAATTATGAATTTGTACAAATTATCCACATTTCAGACAATACATAAAACGGTTACTTTTAGATTCCTTATGAGATCTGGCTTGAAAATACAAATCATGTACCTTTTTATTTTATTTTTCATTTTTTGAACAAAAAACATTAGACTTGCAGAATCTTGGAGAGACAGGTTAAGTAAGCTTGAGCTATTATGACCTAATCTGAGTGCTGTGAACATTGTTTGGTGATCAGTGACATCATATGTGGAAAAAAGCCATAATTAAATCTGTTTATCTTAAAAAGCAATTTCCTTTTATCTTGAGAAGATTTTGAGGATTAAATTGTACAATTTATATTGATTTATTTATTATTATATATTTGTTTTTTAACCATTTCCCTTGTGATTTAAAGGGCTTGGATTTTCGGTGAATAGACTTTCTTGAAAAGGACAGAAGTCTTACAGATTTTAATAAAAGTATGTTTACGTGTGTCCCGTGGACTGGTTTTGAAATGACATAAGGCTTGGGTGTATATGGATACAGAATTTAAGTTTTGACCCAATGGCATTTCCTTCAAAATTCCATATAAAATCACTGTCATTCACAGCATAAAATGACAATTGGTCAAATGTTTTCGGACATTTTTACATTTAACTAGAGAACACAGTATTTTTCCTTCAGGATACTCGAAACCAGTGTTTCTCAACCACGTTCCTGGAGGACCACCAGCACTGCATGTTTTGGGTGTCTCTTTTGTCTGTAACACCCATTACAGGTCTTTCAGTCTCTGCTAATGAGCTGATGATCTGAATCAGGTGTGTTTGGTTAAGAAGACAAGGACAATGTGCAGAGCTGGTGGTCCTCCAGGAACATGGTTTACAGGGATGTCCAAGATGTCCTGGAGGGTTGGTGTCCTGCAAAGTTTAGTTCCAACCCCAATCAGTCACACCTGGGCTAGCTAATCGAGCTCTTACTAGGCTTTCTAGAAACACCTTTGTAGGTGTGTTGAGGCAAGTTGGAGCTAAAATCTGCAGGACACCTTCCCTCCAGGACAGAGTTTGGACACCCCTGGTTTAGAAACTCTGATGATAGTGTTTTTTTACTCTTTGTATTTCCAATTGGTTGCATTTGTGTCCCATAGTTGTTTATAGATACATCTTTAAGGGTTAAATCAGGTAGAAATCACTCCTTAATTTAATTCAACAATTGTAGGTTTCCACTTTTTACCATGTCGAATTAATAAACCCAAAGTGCTTTTGTGTCTCTATCAACAAACTGGCCTCTATGCTTATCGACACATCATGACTACTTATCACAGTTTGTTGTAAAGAAGAACAGCTCTGAAATTTGGCAAAATATGAAACCCGTTTTAAGCATTATAGAAAGTCATATGGGTTTAAAATCATGAGCACGGGCGTAAATCCCAGGGGGGGGGACAGAGAGGACGTGCACCCTCAACACCCCAACCAATCCCCCCACCCCCCAGTGTTGTCCATCTGCAAAAAAAATCTCTATTGTGAAAAATATAAGTATGTATACTTAAAATAATTGCGTAAGAAGAAAAATAATGCAAAAAAGGCATTTAGAAACAGTTGAGTTCCCCTCCCCTTCCCTTACAGTGGTTTAGCCTACTGCCTGCTTTTCCCAGTTCACCTACTCTGCGCACACTCACGAGTCAGATGTGCGACTGCAGCTCAGTTCGTGTTGAACTCAAGTAAGTAGGGTATTTTATGCACTGTAAATAAAGCGATTCTCTTCAATGGAGTTGATGCAGGCTCATTCATAAATTAGCTGATGTATTTACTGATGTAATTTTCCATGAATCTGCCACATTAGCGATTAAAATATGACTTGTTTAGTAAACGTTAGCTTGTTTACGATAGCTTGTTGCATAGTGCACTGCAACTAAAGGCTGTTTTATACTTCTGCGTCAAGCACATGCGTATGCTCCGGCGCAGCCTGCGCGTGGTCGCCATGGCCCTCGCCGATGCTGACGCGCATCTCTCAAAAAATGTAACTACATGTTGAAACGAGGCGTAGCGCAAGCCATGTGATTTGTCGGCTTGTCGTGGTGATGAGTGTGGGCAGGGTTGAGAGCTGCGCGAGCCTGAAGAAGCGAGTGTTTACAAGTGTCGAGTCACGTGAAAGAGATCTAGATGGAAACTGTTGCTTTGTATTTACCATATGAATAATGTTGTTGCATGATTGCCGGTTCTTGCCTCAAAATGAGTGAGTTTTAGCTACTTGTACATTAAGGTAGCGATCAGAAAAAACTAAAAACACCAGCGAAGAGACTCAACACAGAGGAATATAAACACCTCACTGCTAGCTAGCGTTTCGGAAGTGCTATTGCAGAGCAGCACATACAGCGCGCAAAAATATAACGCCCTATTCACACGGGGCTTCAGCGCCAACGCTTGACGGAGGCAAGTCTGAAGTTTGGCGCTGACGCGATCGTCATAGTAGCGTCAGCCGAAGAAATTTGACCAGAGCTCAGCAACTCTCCGATATGAATCCCGGTATATATATATATATATATATATATCGATTGGTCATAAAGGACCAGGTGATTTCCGACCGCAATGATGAATTTATCCTCCATTTAAAAATGTCTCCTCCGTTTACTGCTATCAAACTGTATGGACACCATTGGCTACTCTCTGAGCTGGGATATTTGCATAAAGCGATCTGATTGGCTGACGCTTTTGCTGGCGCTTGAAAAGTTGAGAATTTCTCAACTTCTGCAGCGAGCAACGAGGCTGAAGCGGCGCCGTCGGATCCACAAAGCAGTTCTGCAATGTCTGACTTCACCCATTCAAGTCAATGACTTCACCAAGTCAATAGGAAGCGTTGACGACGCCCCTTGTGAATGGGGCATAAATACACGACAACGCGTGTTGCATGCACCGTGGTTCACGGCGATCACTCGACGCAGAAGTATAAACCAGGCTTAACACGCGGCCAAAGCCATTTCCCATGCGTTGTTTTATTTGTGACGACTTGGCTGTAATGTTAACAGAACATTAACGGCCACAATTAATATTATTTTTCTGTGCATTTACCAAATAAGCACTGTGCTACATCCAAACTGACCCCTATTTTTAGTATAATAATTTTCTATTCTGTTCTTAAGTGTCTTAATTAACATGGACACTTCTGGATATATATGAGTACATTTATATATGTAAAATTTGAGTGTAGTATTTTTGTCCCCTTCAAATGTTGCTCATGAGAAAATCGTATTGTCCCCCCTACTGTTGAAAGAAATTTGCGCCCATGATCATGGGTGAGCCTGAATAACTACATCAGTTTCATTTCCTGCTGAAATTTACTTTTTATTTACCCCTCATATATTGGTCATCAGCTAAAATAATCCCTCAAGAACGTGACACGTTTTTTTTTTTAACAAACAAGGCATCTCTTTTTGCACCATAACTAATCAGTATTCACTAACACACACTTCTTTCCTCCAGTTGGTGCTTTCACGGCCCACAGCAAGCACCTGTCACATCAGCATGTGGAAACAGTTCACTGATCCATGAAGGAAAGGAAAAGAGACAATGTGTTTGTGGTCTCTTTTTTTCTGACACGATGACCTTTAGCAAAACCGTACCACTAGGGACCAGAGAAAGCCCTTCTGTTTTCTATAATATCAATTATGTAAAAGCTCTTCTCATCCTGAGTTTTGAAGGACAAGCGAGCTGGAGAGTATCTGAACGAGTCTTGCGTCTAACGTGGGTCGTACATGTTGGCCAGTTTTTTAAAGCGTGGGCCCCAGTCATTGAGGTAGTCATAGTCCTGGTCTTCATCTGAGCCTGTGGAAGCGATGGAGCTCAGGCTGCCTGCTACTGAGCCGTCACCCTCATAGTCATAAATCAGAGCCGTGTCGTATGGTGGGACGTTCGGGTCATTATCAGCAGCGTCCAGGCCCTGTTGAGGGGAAACACAAAACAAGCTCAAATGAAGAGTTCAGATGCAAAATCCACTAGGTGTCACCTGAAATTTTTATTCTTAAATGAAAGTTTTTATCAGCCTCATGTTTATTGTTCAATTATTTCACATTAAAGAGAATGAAAAGAAGCTATTCTTTCCCATAAAAGTGAAAATCCTTATTTTAGAAGAGAATTTCTGACGGTATTTAGGGGTTTTTGCATCTGAACTCATTTTAACACTGTTAATAATGCTTGGCTCCGCACAATTCCTTCATGTTCGCTCAACACAAATTGATTAAAATTAACTCAAGTGTTTTTACAAATTTAAGTGGATTGAACAAGAAACAGTTGTGTTGTCACAAAAAACATAAGAATTGTGTTGATTCAGCTCATTTTAAATAAGTAGTTTGAACAACTAGGAAAAAATATTGGTTAAGTGAATATTCCATGCACTTACTATAGTATTTACAATGAATAATGCATAGCTACATGTAACTAACCCTAAACAACCCAAATTCTAACCACAATCATATAGTAAGTACATGTAATTAATGAAAAATACTCAGTAGGTATATGAATAGTTACACTGTAACTGCGTCAGCTTAAAATGGTGTAACCAAAAAGAGTAGTCAGTGACTTTTGCTATATGTGTGGCAGCCAATAATGACTTTTTTTGATTGTTTATTCAAGTAAATATACTGTAGTTTATTTCAGCATTTATATTTTTATGTAATGATCAGTTAATTCACATTACAGGCAATAATTATAACCTATTCTGTCACTAAAGTACTAAAACGAATAGAATATTATATGTAATGTATTATGTGTAATCTTGCAATGCATTGTATGTAATAATGTATTAAATGTAATATTATGTATGTAATATTTTGTTATTTATGTAATATTTTATTTTATAGTGGCACATTTTGTTTATGTGGTAGTAACTACTTTTTGACCAAACCAAATAATAATAATAATAATAATAGTAATAATAAAAATTTAATCAGTCTTGCATCTTAAATGCTTTGAAGCACAAACTTGAAGACATCATTAAGCAGATGGCTGCTTAATATGAAAGTTATTAAAAAGGTTTACTGCTATGAAAAATACCCAATATAGCTGGTAATGTCTGCCAAAAAGAAAAATCAAATCAAATGAAATGAAATTGAAATGTATTCACTCAAAACAGTTGCTGAATAGAACCTGTAATGATTCTCCAGAAGTTCTTTGGGGTGGTTAAGTTGTTACGTAGCACTATATAGGTGCTATAAAACGTCTTCCTGGCTTGCAATCATAGGGAAACCTCTTTAAATGCTATTTAGTCTCATTTTTCATAGTGCATATATTGAGTTCAGATGCAAAAACTGTGCCATTTGAAATGTTCTTCTTAAGTGAGCATTTTTTCTTTGGTTCCTATGCGTAGGTTCAGTAATTTTACTTTTATGACATAGAATAGGTTATATTGATTGTCTTTAATGTGAAATAACTGAACATAAACAGAGGAGGCTGAGAAAGAATGATGATTTTAGAAGACATTTTCAAAATTAACTCTTCATATGGTGCTATATAGCACTTTATCCACCCCAAATAATCATTATAGGTTCTGTATAGCACTTAAAGTGCACATAAACTTGCCAAACAACCACTAAAGAACATTTTAGTGTGTTGATATCTCAATAAAGGAGGAAACAATTAGTTTAAAGGCATAGTTCACCCAAAAAAGAAAATTCTGTCATCATTTACTCACACTTGTTTCAAACCTGTTTAAGTTTTTTGTTCTGTTGAACACAAAAAGAGATATATTCAAAAAAGGTTGGAAACCTGTAACCATTGACGAGTATTTGTTTTGCCTACTATGGTAGTCATTAGTTACAGGTTTTCAGCTTTCTTCAAAATATATTCTTTTGTGTTCTATAGAAGAAAGAAACTCCTTAAGGTTTGGAACCACTTCAGTATGAGTAAATAGTGAGTAAATTTTAATTTTTGGTTGTACTGTCTCTTAAAGGGGTGGCGTATTTACTTTACTTTTACTGATTTAGCCATTCACTTTTTAAGGCAGGGGTGTCCAAACTACGGCCCGCGGGCCACCTGCGGCCCGCAATAAGTTTAGTGGCGGCCCGCGGGGCTTTTTATAAATATTAATAGATTTTGGCCCGCTGTACAAAAATAAACGTAATTCAATAAATAACCACCGGGTGTCGCTATTACGCGCCTTCAATTAGGCAGTTATGTCTGTTATGACGTGAAAGAAAAATCAACAAGAGTTTTAATTCATCCAAATTTCCCTTGATGAACAGCCATTCAAAAAGGATGATGAGTCTGTTTGGCTCCTCATATATATGTGAGCATATATTTTTACTGATGAATCTAAACAAAAGTTTATTGAGAACCAATCTAACTGACAGCAACCTCTGTGGTTTGCTACGCATATGTACTTCATGACTCACTCCTGATTTGGCATCATTTCTGAAATCTTAAGCACACCATCACTGTTCACATTAACAGAGCTTATGGTAAGTAAAATATATATTATGATTTTAAAATGTAGAAAATAATTCCATAATTAAACATATGTATGTTGTGTGTGTGTGTGTGTATATATATATATATATCTATATATATCTATATGTATATATGTATGTATGTATGTATATGTATATTTATGTGAAATTGTAAAATTTGGCCCGGGACAACATGTTGTTTTTTGCATCTGGCCCTCGGCCAAAAAACTTTGGACACCCCTGTTTTAAGGCATTCCAGCAGTTAAAATAGCACTTAGGAATGATAATCAACAAATCATCTCCTTGGAATTATAAGGTTCTCTCTGCGTTCTAAATGATTTTGAGATATTGAGCTTCAAAGTTTTTGCATTCCATAGCAAACAGTACGTGTGTAGCATTTGTTTTTTAATAAAAAGTCTTAAAATGTAAACAACTTATAAAAAAACAACCCCTAATGTAAATAAGTTGTCAATTAATAAGAATATGTCAATAACTCAATTTTGACAAAAATGTCAGATAGAACCTATAATAATTCTGAGGTGAGGAAATGATAGAAGGTAACAATAAATATTGACTAATTACAGGAGTATGCACTGAATGTAAAATAGTTTGGTTTATAATTGGCGTGATCTCAGCATTCCATCATTTAAAACATTATTTATTGAAAACATATTTTTTTCTGATTAAATTAAACGTTAACATGCTAACAACAACAGCTGTAACATGATTTCTTATTAAGAAACTTTGCTTACGACATTGATGAAATCCTCTATGTCGGTTGGGTCTCCAGGAGGTTTGCGTGGATATGTAGGAGAAGGCAGGTAATGGGGCGCATCTTTCCTTAGAGGTTGTTTTCCCCTGGGCAAACCACAGTCTTGTGGGAAAAATGATGCCGGGGCAGGGAGCATGTCACTGGGGCTCCTCAGAAAATCAATGTTAAATGCCTCCTGTTGGACAGAAACAGTTTTAGCTATTTCCAACCCTTTACACCTCAAAGCAAAAACGAACCCCCCCCACCCAAACATTCAACATGTTAAACACCAGGTTTTTGCATGTATTTAGAGTGACAGAAGGCCATATACAGTTGACGTTTCGACACATTTTTAAACATAATAGTTTTAATAACTCATTTCTAATAACTGATTTCTTTTATTCTTGCCATGATGATAGTAAGTAATATTTTATACTAGTATTCAGCTTAAAGTGACATTTAAAGTCTTTACTAGGTTAAATAGGCAAGTTAGGGTAATTAGGCAAGTCATTGTATAACCATGGTTTGTTCTGTAGACAGTCTGAAAAAAAATTTGCTTAAGGTGCTAATAATGTTGACCTTAAAATGTTTTGTTTTACTTATTTTATTCTAGCAGAAATAAAAAATAGGACTTTCACCTGAAGAAAAAAATATAGGAAATACTGTGAAAAAATAAATAAATAAATAAATAAAAATCGATCCTTGCTCTGTTAAACATAATTTGGGAAATATTTGAAAAGAAAATTCACTGGAGGGCTAATAATTTTAACTTTACATCTGTCAAATCTATCAGGCTGTGGTAGGATTCACATGTCATCTGGAGGAAATCCCTTAGATAAATTTAACTCTTTGACTCAGACAGGAGCTATGTTTGATGCTCGTTTCATGATGAACTGAATACTACTGCATATGACCTCACCACACACCAGTAATTTGGTCGTGGGTCGCTTTCAAACAAAATCTAAAAAAGAAAATTGTGTAACCAAAAAAATAATAATGGTCATCATTTACTCAACCTTTGATTGCTCAAAACCTATTTGAGATTCTTTTATTTTGTTGATTGCAAAATATATTCTGAAGAATGCTGGTTGTTGACTTCCATAATAATGCAACCATAATTCTTCTAATGCAACTATCTTCTTTCATAAATATTTTAAAAATCATACAGGTTTAAAATGGCGTCACTCTCTCAGTAAATGATGGCTGTTAAAACTAGCATGGAGCACCATCAGTTGTTAATAACTAGCCTAGAGTGTAATCTACTGTTTAAAAACTAACCTTGAGCCCCATAAGCTGTTAAAAACTAACATAGAGTGCTATGAGCTGTTAAAAACTAACCTAGAGCGCCAGCTGCTGTTAAAAAATAGCCTAGAGCACCATACACAAGTGTGCCATCAGCTATTAAAAGGTAGCTTAGAGCAGTATCTGCTGTTAAAAATTAGCATAGAGCACCATCTGCTGTTAAAAACTACCCTGGAGCGCCATCTAGCCTTGAGCACCATTTGCTGTTAAAAACTATCCTAGAGCGCCATCAGCTGTTAAAAACTACCCTGGAGCGCCGTCTAGCCTTGAGCACCATCTGCTGTTAAAATTAGTCTAGAGCACCATCAGCTGTTAAAAACTAGCATGGTGTGCCATCAGCTGTTATTTACTAGTCTAGAGTGCAATCTACTGTTTAAAAACTATCCTAGAGCACTATCAACTGTTAAAAACTAGCATAGAGTGCCATCAGCTGTTAAAAACTATTCTAAAGCGCAATCTGCTGTTTAAAAACTATCCTAGAGTGCCATCTGCTTTTAAAAACTAGTCTAGAGCACCATACACTAGTGTGCCATTGGCTGTTAAAAGCTAGCTTAGAGCGGTATCTGCTGTTAAAAACTATCATAGAGCGCCATCAGCTGTTAAAAACTAGCCTAGAGTGTAATCTACGGTTTAAAAACTATTCTAGCGTGCCATCAGCTGTTAAAAACTAGCATAGAGTGCCATCAGCTGTTAAAAACTAGTCTAAAGCACAATATGCTGTTTAAAAATTATCCTAGAGGGCCATCGGCTGTTAAAAGCTAGCTTAGAGTGGTATCTGCTGTTAAAAACTAGCATAGAGCACCATAAACTGTTAAAAACTAGCCTGGAGTACCATAAGCTCTTAAAAACTATCCCAGAGTGCAATCAGCTGTTAATAACTAACCTACTGTGCCTTCTGCTTTTAAAAACTTGCCTAGAAGGTCATCGGCTGTTAAAAACTAGCCTAGAGCACAATATGCTGTTTAA
>CAIGQQ010040405.1:144416-174459 GCA_903798035.1 Danio albolineatus | reverse complement strand
GGAACAGGGTTGGTTACTCCTGCAGTAGGGCATAGGGTTGACAACTTCCCTCTAGAAAGGATCATGGAGCCCCACCAGTGTCCACCAGGATCATCAGTAAATTCCTTCATTCCGAAGAGCCCCTCAAAGTGGACAGATTTAAACACTTCTGTTTGGATTGACACTATTGTATGACAGGTGTTACCATACTCTGTCTTGGATACTTACATACTCCGATGTCCAGCAGAATTTAGTTCCATCCCTAATCAAACACACCTAAACAAGCTAATCATGGTCTGAAGCTGCGGTCACACTGCACTTTTCTCCCTATAGACGTCCATTTATACGCACGTGAATGTATCAGACCGGAAACGCAAGCTTGTGCAACAAGTTTTGCAGTTTGCTGCATTGGAAAGTTCAAGCTTGGTGAACTCTGACCTGCAGATCGCATCACGTGACTGTGTGAGGCCAATCGAAGATCAAAACATGATCTCTCTTGATAGAAATTTAATACTTTTTAATGTCTAATCATCTTGTTTAATCCCACCCCTTTTTGCAGCGCCGTACAAGAGAATTTCACACGGACAAACTCTAGTGTGACCGCGGCATTACTAGGAATACTTGAAACTGCCAGGCAGAAATGTGTTTAGGGAAGATAGAGCTAATCTCAGCAGGACATTGGTGCTCCATGACCAAGTTTAGTGACCCCTGCTCTAAAACAATGTTTCTTAGCTCTGTCCCTCAATTTCCAATTTACTCAAGTGTTCTCATGTTCAAAGTGTGGCTGTTTGAAACAAAAGTCTCTACATGTACCAGACACTTTTCTTAAACTCAACCTTACAAGGACTCAATAGCGTAAACAATGTTTACTTACGAATATACCTAAAATCACTTGCACTACTTGCTTTTTCAACCTTAAATCCCTCTTTTGCACAGTATCTTGCACAATATTGTTTCTATTTTACATAGAGTACTGGTACATTCTCTCTTGGGTTATGTGTTAACTATTTATAGTATATGTATACTTAGATTACCGCTTTAGTATGTTAGTATGTATAGGTTTTAAAATGTGCCCTTACATCCAGTTTTGTGTTTATATTTATGATTATGTTTATTTATATAGCACTGTGGTCCTGCAAGACACAACATTTTGTTCCACTTTATGTCCACACGTGTAGCGAAATGACAATAAATCTCAACTTGACTAGACTAGACAAGAAACAAAACAGCATAAACCAGTCTGGATCTGCACTTGGATTCTTGACTACCTTAAGCCTTTAACTTGCACTCTAAGAATCTATTTCCTGAGCAATATCTTTGGTTAAAATACAACAAATTTGAGTTTTTTTGTTTTAATGATAAACTATGTGTTCCCATATGCTGGATAAGTTGACGGTTCCTTCTGCTGTGGTGATCCCTGATAAATAAGGGTGCACTTAGACTATGCTATCCGAACTGTGCCCAGGCCCGTTTCCCGGATCGTTTGAGAAGTGTGAGTGCTCTGAATCAGGCTCAAGCGCAGTTCAGTTGGCCAGCCCTGGCCCGGTTGGAAGAGGTGTGCCAGAGTGCGGTTCACTTGGGCTCAAGCTCACTATGCTTGTAGTGCACCTGTGCCCGAAACTGAAGATGAGACGTGACTTTTAATTAACTGTTTCATATGGATTTATTAATCATTCTTACTGTTCAATGAACGTAAACGGTCGTAGGTTATTAAAGATGCAAACCCTTCACTGCATGACAGCTGAACCTCAGAATTCCTGCAGCATGAGGACTTTATGCTTGTTTATGAGCGTCAAAAAGCTGATGTGTTTGGTGAAATATTTGCGGGTCGTCTGGGAGACGGGAGGGGGGGCAAGTGTGCTTTGGCCCAGTTTAAGGCAACTGTACATAGTGTGAGTACGCCCTGAAGGGACTAAGCCAAAGGAAAATGAATGAATGAATGAATGAATTATAAACTATGAACAAACGTTCAACCAGGCAGTTACGATTTCTGATAAAGGGTCAATCAAGACTTCCTCAATCAACAAGTACAACCAGAATGTCCATGCTGATCAATTGGCTTCATCATCTAATTATGACTATGATGATGCACCAGCAATATTACCAGAAATATCAGGCCCAGCATGAACTTTCACACTAGCCTAGGCCGGTGATTTCCAACCCTTGTCCTGGAGAACCCCAAGCTCTGCACATTTTATGTCAGACTTTTGAATATACTTATTTTATAACCTAATAATGACTCTTAAGGCTGGTTTATACCTCTGCATCAAGTGATAGCTGTGTCTCACGGTGCATGCCTTGCACATAGCCGGGCATTTATACTTCTGCATGATGTTTGTGTTGCTCTGCAATAACATATCTGAAGCGCTAGCTCACAGTAAGTTATGTGATGTTCCCCTGTATCGAGTTTCTTCACGGGTGTTTTGTTTTTTCTGAACGCCACCTTAATGTACAAGTAGCTAAAACTCGCTCATTCAGAGGCAGTATATAGTAATAATTTTATGTCAGATTTTTGAATCTACTCATCGAGTTGTTAGAAAAGACCTGAAATGGGTGTGTTGGACAAGTGAGAGGTCCATAAATTAGTACCATTGGGCGTACACCAGAACCAAAGTTGAAAACCACTAGTGTAAGCTGTTTGCATACTTATAATTTGTTTGTGTAATACTTGTAAAATCTTTTACCATTAAGAGTTATGATAGTCCAGTTGGCAGCCATATTTTGATCAGCAATTCTAAAACTAAAGGGGTCAGCTTGCGGGGACATGTCTTCATCCACGGCGCTAAGCAGCAGGCCTAATTTATCTGGGTCCCGGTCACTGCACACAGTCCCACTCTGGGGTATCAGCAACGGTGGATAGTCATTGGTCTCCCACAGATTGACCTCCAGGATAGCTGTTGCAGAGATGCCATCAGCATCTGGGGAGAAACGACTGATCATCATTTCTATCCAAACAAAGCCACACTGATCATTTTGTGACAGAGTAGTCTGTCAGTTGTTTTATTTAGCCTTGATCATTTTGGTTTTCAGGTCCGAGTTGCTCACCTTGATCTGTGACCTTCACAACGGCAGAGTATATGTTGTTCCTGACATAGGGAGACCGGATTTTGAAGGTTTTTCTGGCCATGATTTTTCCAGTTGAATGGTCAATATCAAGCCATTCATCAGGATCCTGAATGATTTCAAACCTGAACAAAAAAACACACAAGATTTGAAGTATGTTAGAATGTTCTTCTTCACCAGATTACACAATGTTTCCTATATGGCTTCATGTGCCTCACCTTAGCTTGGCGTTGTCTGGATCATGAGCAATATCAGAGACCAGGACCGTGCCGGGAACAACAGACTCAGGAACAGTGACTTTAATGGGGTTTTTATAGAAGATCGGGGCTTCGTTTTCATTCAGCACTCTGATGGTGACTGTAGCACTGTGTACTTGCTCGTAAGGGGCTTTAAGTATGACTTCATTCTCCGCTTTTACAATGAGCTTGTACTCTGCTTGGGATTCATAGTCTAGTGACTGGAAATAAAAAAAAGAGTTGAGAATTTGTTTTAGCAATGTAGTGTAATGTAATGAATAAATAGGCAACATAAGAACACACTTTGCCTGAACTGGGAAAGAGGAGGTGTAAAAACTCAACTGGAACCTCCGATCTTAAATGTTGACCCTTAAGACTGGTTTATACTTCTGCATCAAGTGATCGCTGTGTCTCACGGTGCATGCCTTGCACATAGCCAGGCATTTATATTTCTGCATGATGTTTGTGTTGCTCTGCAATAACACAATTGAAGCGCTAGCTGGCAGTAGGTTAAGTGTTGTTCCCCTGTATTGAGTTTCTTCAAGGGTGTTTTTTTTTTTTTGAACGCTACCTTAATGTACAAGTAGCTAAAATCGCTCAATCAGAGGCAGCTTTGCGACTGAGCAAAGGCTGTGCTGGACCATAGGCGTCCGCTTGACGCAGAAGTATAAATCAGCCTTTAGGTTGCATACAGTACATTTAGAGTATATAGTTGTAAAAATGCTTTATCTAAAGAGATGGAAGATTTTACATTTATAAAGTTGCTATGAAAAGAAAAGTGAAGATTGAAGAAGCTTTTAGATGTTGTTTATTTAATTTATTTTTGTGAACAGACTTTATCATCATTCTACATTTCTACATTTTTTCCAAAAAAAAAAAAAAAATAATAAAAAGAATGAATTGTTGTAGGCAAATGGATGGAATGTGGCTAAGCTGTTAGCATGGTTGCCTCACAGCAAGAAGGTCAGTGGTTCAAGTTTTCTTCGGGTGCTCCTGTTTCCCTCACAGTCCAAAGGCATGCGGTAGCTGAGTTGTATAAACTAAATTGCTGATGTTCCTGATGTATAAAACATATGCCAGAATAACTGACAGTTCATTCCACTGTGGTGACCCCTGATAAAGCAGAGAATAAGCCAAGGAAAGTAAGTGACATATGACCTCACCTATGTTTTTGGTCTATTTCTGATTGAACCACTGAAGGTTTTGAGGATGTTTTTGGTATTTTTATGGACTTTTGAACCTTGCTGTCTATAGAGGATGAGGGATCTCTCAGATTTCACCTAAAATATCTTAATTTGTGTTCAAAAGATGAACGAAGATCTCAGGAGTTTGGAAAGACATCAGGGTAATTAATAACATCATTTTCATTTTAAAGGGTCCGTATTAGTACCTCAAAGGTATATATTAGTGGCTAAAATTTCATGAGGTACACTTTTGTACTTTTTAGGAACTGTTATGTACCCTTAAGGTATTAATAAGGACCCTTTAGCTACAAATGCATACCTTTTGAAAAGGTACCACCCCAGTGACAACTCTCATACCATTATTTCCGCGAAGTGTATGATTGATTGAATAACTGCATGAATTATATCTATAATTACATTTGTAATTACACTGACCACCCTTTACATCTTCACCCCCCCCTAAACCTACCCATACCACCAAACATGCCCCTAGCCCTACTCGTATCCCACCTCAAGAGCACCAGAAGTGTTCTGCAATACATTATAAAGACAGTATTATTTAACCCAGGCTCATTCTGAAGACGTAGTCCCATGTACGTTTCTGGAGTCTGTGAAATATGTCCTGGATAGTACGTATTTTTGCACTGTCACGGGTCACGGATCTGTATGTTCCTTTCTGTGTGTCTGTGTGCGTATGCTTGTGGGTGTGTCTGCCTGGTGTTGCGAGTGTGTTTGTTGGGTACTGTGGCCTGGCTGTCTGGGGCTTACCTCATCAGCTGGGCGATCACGTGGAGGGAGTCGCTCAGCTGGCTCGTTAGCATCAGCAGCTGGGGCTTGTTATCGCGGCTACTTATACCCAATGTCTTTGTCATGTCTTTGTCGGTTCGTTGTTCCAACTTGTGCTCTGTCTATCCAGGCTCCGTTCGTGATCATGCTGGTGGTGAGTTGACGTAAACCGTAATCCATGTGGAGAGTTCTCAGTGGCTACTGTCTGATTCCTGAAATGTCCTTCTTGTGATTCATCTATGAGCTTATCTGTGACTGTTACTGCCTGCTCTGCTGTCTGAACTTTCCAGCAGTGTTTACCGCATCGTCTCCTCGAGAACTGCCTCTGACTTATTGCATCATCTTCTCCAGAAGTGTCACTGGCTTATTGCATCGTCTCCTGAGAAGTATCACTGGAGCTATCCATCGCCTTATTCACGAACTCTGAACTTTTGAGCTGTTGGATTGCATCCTTCATTAAAATCCTTTTATTTTACTCTCGCATTTGGGTCTTCTATTGTGTATCATAAAATGCACTTTTTGTTTTCGCGAATCCACGAGAGGCCACTGTGTTTGCTTTTTGAGATCTAAAATGTCTCTTGAAAGTGCCGTTCGTGCCTGCTGTTCTCGTGTAAACCATCCAGAGGCTGCTGTCGACTGACCGTGTGACTGACTGAATGATTGACTGACTGACCGGCCAATCGACTGACCCACCCTCCTCCATCCCTAAACCCAACCAAAATTATATCGATTGACCCACCAACACACTTCCCTAAACCCAACCAACAGATTTCAAAAAAGCAATCCAGAAAAAATAAAATCCCTCGTCTAATTTTTACCTATTTTCAGATTTTACCACGTTCTCACCCTGTTATTTACTGGTTTATTTTACTTTTTGGATTCTGTTTTTGTCTTACCTGCTTTCTGGAACTGTTCTTCACCAAACTCAAACCCCGTCTTCATGGTCAACTCCTCTCTGCGTCTCAAGACCGCCGACGCACATGGCGAGCAAACGGGACAAACTGATTGCAGCGGGAAAGTCGTCCACACGGAGGTAAGCGATCAGCTGGTAAGCGCATATGAAACGCAGCCATATGTACCTCTGACTACATAATGAGCGGTCTCCAGAAACGTACGTGGGACTACATTTTCAGAATGAGCCTGTGTTGGTATTTTTGATGCAAGAACATAGTAGTTAAGGCCCCCTAATATAAAGTAAGCCCATTGGTTTTGTTTTGTACCTTGTTTGCTGTATATAATCCAATCATAGTCCTATTTTCTCAGTAATCTCACCTTAACTACAGAAATGATGCCTTGATTGGAGACGGGGTCTGTGCGGATAGCAAAGTGTCCTAACGGATTCACAATGGTATACTTAATCCTCCAGTTATCTCCACCTCTCTGGTCCTTATCTGTCGCATTGACCCTGCCAACCTCCGCAATCTGTTTGTTCTCCATTGCATACATGTTGTACTGCAGACACAAAATAAGAACAAGAGCTCATAAAAACAATGATCAAGTGAACACTTCAGATTGAGCATGTTTTCAATAGGTTTTTGATGTTACATACCGTAGTAGGCTGGAATTTGGGAGCGTGGTTGTTAATGTCAGAGATGTGAATGATGGCGCGGCTGCTGGAGGTTAAGCCCATTCCAGACATGTCAGCCACCTGTAGAGTCAGCCTGAAGGACTGCACCACCTGACAACACACCAGCGCATGTAACCGCCATCACACCTAAGCCTTTGAAATCAATATTGCTCTCTGCTCTAAAATAACCTACATCTCTGTCTAGTCCCACGTCTCGGATGTAGATGACTCCGGTTTTGTTGTTGATGCCAAACATGGTTTTGTTGATGCCGTGTGGAGGGTCACACTCCTGCCCGGTGATGGAGTAACTCAGAGCGGCGTTATCGGTCAGAGGATCATCAGAGTCTACTGCGGTCACCTGCATCACTGATGTTCCTGATCACACACAACATATAAGCATGGTTGATAACTACGCTGTGATGATTTCTACGTCAAAGTACGTTTTGCAAAAAGATACATACTTTATAACTACTCATGAACCGTTGATATCTTAATAACAGGCTGGTAATACGCCAGTAGTTATTATCATGAATTGTGACCTAAACTAAAGTGTTACCCTTTTAATAATTTGATCATTTATCAATTTACAATAATTCATCATCTTACCTGGAACAGAGAATTCCGGAATAGTACCGATGAACTCCTTTTGAGTAAACTCAGGCCTGTTGTCGTTCTGATCTAGAACGTAGATCTCGATGGTGGTGGGACTTTCCAGTCTCTCTCCACTCGGGGAAAGTGCAAAGGCTTTGAGCTGCAGATATTACACATTAGAGTTATTCACAAACACTTCTTGATTCAGTTTCTTATCTGTAAGATCTACCCTAGGGTCCATTGCACAGTTGAAGTCAAAATTATTCAACCCAGGGTCATTATGAAAACGTACCTCTATATACATTTCTGGAGAGCGCCAAATACATCCCAGGAGGTGACTTTTTGTTCAGTTTTTGTTTTCGCGAATCCACCAGAGGCCGCTGTGTACGCTTTTTCAGATCTCAAATTTCTTTTGCGACTGTCATTTGAACCTGCTCTTCTCGTGTAAATCCACCAGAGGCCGCTGTTGACTGACTGACTAACCCAACCTCCTCCTTTCCTAAACCCAAGCGATAGTGTTTCCAAAAGCACTGATTCAACCGCCCACCCACTTCCTTAGACCCAACCGACAGTGTTTTCAAAAGCAATCCAGAAAAAGAAAAGCCCTTGTGGCAGCCTGATTTTTACCACATTTTCAGATTTTACCACATTCTCACCCTGTTATTTACTTGTTTATTTTATTTTATTTTATTTTATTTTTTTGTCTTTTGTTTTTGTCTTAACTGGTTTCTGGAACCATTCTTCACCAGACTTGAACAGGTTTAAAAGCCACCGGACAAACTGGTAACACTTGAAAAACTGTCAGCTGGTAAGCACGAAAACGGCATCATACCGCCCCGTAGTTTTCCTTTTAAAGACGAAATACAGCCATACATACTTCTGGCTGCATAATTCAACATCTCCAGAAATGTATATGGGGTACGTTTTCAGAATTTACGTTTTAAGGATTTTTTCACAGAATTACTGATAATATTTTTTCTTCTGGAGAAAGTCTTGTTTGTTTTATTTCAGCTAAAATAAAGCAGCTTTTACATTTAAAAAAACATTTTAATGTCAATATTATTAGACCTCTCAAGCAATATATATATATATTTTTTAATTTTCTACAGAACAAACCACTGTTTTACAATGACTTGCCTAATTACCCTAATTTGCTGAATACTAGTATCTTTAAAAATATCTAGTTAAATATTATGTACTGTCATCGTGGCACAGATAAAAGAAATCAATTATTATAAATGAGTTATTAAAATTATTATGTTTAGAAATGTGTTCTTTCCGTTAAACAAGAATTGGGGAAAAAAAATATACAGGAGGGCTAATAATTTAGAGGAGCTAATAATTCTGTCTTCAACTGTACATCTGGAAGCTAATGCAAATAACATTTGAACTGTAAAGGGAAAATCAATACAAAGAAGACTTGTAAGGTAAACTGAGTAGCAAATGTGATTTCTTGTATTATATGCAATGGACATATTTGACTATTTCTGCTTGAGGTGTCAGAAATGTCTCTCTGTACTTGACCTAAACATGCTTACTTTAAAACTCTTGTGTTTTTCTCTGTCCAGCGGCACTTTGCTCTTGATCCATCCTGTTTTATCGTCGATTTCAAAGAGGCCTTTGGGGTCTTGATCAACACCAGGACCCTCCAGCATGTAGATCACCTCACCAGTGAAAATCTTGTCTGATTTAATCTGGAACAGGTGCACATGGAATATGTTAAAGCCATACGATAAACGTATCTCACATTTTAATTTGCCATGTAAAGGCCTTGCTCATCTAATACATATTTTTATTTTAATTCAATATGGCCTCAGTCAGCCACTTATTTGATGTGGTATCTTGATTGACTCTGTCTGTTACAATTTACAAATTAAAAACATTTCATATAGTTGTTGCAATGTTCTTGTGTTTTTTCACAAGCTTCACATGCTGGTACTGAATGTTTTAGCCAAGACTTTTGCATTTATACATAACCATTTTTTAAAATGCAGATCTAAATGGTTAATTTCATAGTTGAAACCAGCATGAATAAAATTCATTACAAACCTTTTTTACATCATACAGCTATGGAAGCCATTTCTACTATAGAGAAGATAATTATGACTTAACATCTCGTAATAATGACACATTTTATCATAATAAAAACTTACTTTCTCATTATAATGAGAACATACTTTCTCGTAATGATGACTTAACATCTCATAATAATGACACATTTTCTTATTATAATGACTTATTGTCTCGTATTAATGAGAACAATTAATAATTAAGTGATTATTATTGAGAAAATAAGTCATTATTTTGAGAAGTTTTCTCATTATTATGAGATGTTAAGTCATTATTACAAGTAAGTTTCTTATTATGAGAAAATACCTCGTTAATATGAGAAAGTCATTAATACAAAAAAATAAATCTTTGTTATAAGAAAATGTGTTATTAATACAAGATGTTAAGTCGTCATTATGAAAAAGTCATTAATACAAGAAAATAAGTCATTATTAAAAGAAAATGTGGGTAACACTTTGATTGGATAACTATTTTGATGGTCCATTTGAGTATTAGTACATTCAACTGACTATAAGAAACTTTCCAAGTACATGTCAACTTACACTAATCCTAACCCTAACCCCAACTGAACTAATCTTATTGACCATATTCTTCATATACAAGAGAGTGCAGCCATTAGAATCTTTTTGGCTCAACACTTCCGGTCACAATCACTTCCATTGATTTTTAGACGTTAAAAACAACTCGTTACGCTGCTTCATGTTTCAAACTGAAATTTTCTTATTATATTCGTCTTAGATTTAGTCATGAACACACCAAGTAATTTGATTGTTTCCTGTCGATTATTATTCCTAGTCATTTCACCCATAGACAACTGAATTGGAAATTCCAAAACCATCACAAAATGAATGCGCTTCCACATTACCAAATAAGGTCAATAAAGTCCTTAAAGTTCCTTCTACTGTATAAGTCACTGGATACCATCAGCTGTCAACCATTCTTTAAAATATCTTCTCTTATGTGTTCATCAGAAGAAACAAACTCGTGCTAGCAACAAAGGATGAGTACAGGTTGAGGATGTTGTTATTGCTTTGTGGAACTATTGTGGTATGCCATCTTGCAAATATCCAATCCAAGATTCATATCTGGAAGCTGGGAATATACAGAATAAACTAAAAGCTGTCAGTGTGACTTTCAATAAAATTAGGTCAATTTGGACACCGTTCCTTGGTCATCTCAGTGGCAAAAAAGTGTCCCAATTGACCTGAATTCATACTATGTGAAAGCATAACAACATTGATCTGCAGTGTAGGCATCGTCAGAAATTTTGGATGAAAAATTAATACAGGAATAAAACAATGCAAAGTCTAAATATAAACAAGTGAACTTCAGATCTTCAGTGAGCAGCTATTGGTGTTCTGTTTGCTTACCTGGACCAGATCTTCAGGGAGCTGCTTGCTGTTTTCTAGTACTCTGATTGGTGGGATGATCCAGTCTCTCTTCACCCTGTGTCTCCATGGGTTGAGCACCGCTGGATTCGCATCACTCTGCTTCAGTCGACTGCCGCTGCTGACCTGCAAATGAACACACACATGGACAGCACTGATCACTGCTTTTGTTTTGCTATGGGAGAATATAAACTGACTGTACTTTTTATTGAATCGCCATCAACATATTTGATTTTGTGCACAATAATGATTTTAAAGGTTCAAATATTTCTTTTTCATTTCACTTTTGTTGTTTTAAAGCTTCTATAAATGCATGTACAACAATAAATCAGAAAAAGTTGGGACAGATTGGAAATAAAAAAAAGCAAGTAGTGATTTCCAAGTTTACTTTGACTTTCTTTTTTTAATTTGCATTTCCCAAACTGTCTCATCTTTCTGATTTTCGGACTGTACTTCATACTAAGGTATTTAGTTTTCTTCAAGCATTGGTCTTTTTATAAGCCTGCACTTCTACCTGAATCCTCCAGGGGTCTACACACACTGTTTACACCACTATGCCAATTTGGATTATTTCCAAATGAGTTCGGGGCTTTGGCATGTCTGACTGTTTTTGTAGCTTCACAGTATGTGGAGCTGATCTCGTTCATTGTGTCTCTGTGGAATCCAGTGTGCTTTGAAGGTTTAAAAGGTAAACTTAACCCTTAATCGGCCCGTGGGATCAGGGCAACCTCAATGAATGTTTCCTATTTCTTAATATATATATATGTTCCCTTCATCTGATGGGCTTGAAATTCTTAAACTTTTTCTATATGTAAATTTTAGATATAAATGTGTCTTAGAAAGTGTCCATGTTGAGACAAAACAAATGCAGATGCAGTTTAAATGAGCTAAGTAAACTTCTTTGAGTTGAAATCGCTCAGACTTAAATTTTAGTGCTGAACTAAGCATCTGTTTAGCTGTGATGTTATTGAATGAGCACTGTGCTACATTTAACACATCACACTATTTGTGTCGCTCTATTTTATCACTGAAACCTGTTTTAATACATTTGTTATTTCTCTGTTGTTTTTCCATCTAAAATGTCTTAATATGTGTGTTTTGAAGATGAATGAATTGGTAATTGGTATTTTGGAATGAGACATAAGGGTGATAATACCGATATAAAATTTAACCTAATCCTAAAAAATGTTTAAAGCTATTTTCTACTGTGTATTTCTTGTGTACGTCATTGGTTACCGTAAACTGTCAAACATTCTTCAAGATATCTTCTCTGATGTGTTCATCAAAAGAAACAAATGCATAGCAACAAAGCATGAGTAAATGGTGAGTTTTTATTGTTGTGTGGAACTTAGTGGTATGCAATCTTCCAAGATTCATATATATATTCATTCATTCATTCATTTTATTTAAAATGACTTTTTAAAATACTCAAAAAAACAAAACAAAACAAAACAAAAAACCTTGGCTTAATTTGGTTGCTTTAAATGTGTCTGTAAAAAAAAATATCACTGTTTAGGTTCCTTATGGTCAAACTGACCCCACACCGAAAATCAATGGGAAAAGTGACAAAAACCCCATCTTTTCTGGATTCATTTGTCCAAAATGTAAACCCTTTATAAATCTGTAATGTTTTACATTTCTTCAAAGGCCAGGGTCTAGAGCACAAATGAAAATTGGAACAAATGTTTTGCACACAAACACACACACATTTGACTTCAACAGAGAACATTTTTATAAAAATTGGCAAAAAAAAATCTACAAAACTGTCATAAATCTGAAAATTGTTCATAAATAAATAAAAGACTAGTGCTAAAGCATAAAATCAAAACACACCTGCACATGCACATGTAGTTGTCTGGTTTCGGCACATTAAAATTGGCTGCTGTTTTGCAAACAATTTAAAATATATCACACAACAACAACAAAAAACTAAATACAGAATTATGATTCTGGAATTCTGGAACGTTAATAAATAGTGAATATATCATCAATTATAAGATTTTTTTTTCCAAAGCATCAAGAAACATAACCTGAAAATGAAAGGGTGTCTTTAGACTCCTGCTGCATGTATGTAGAAATTGCAAGTCTAACAGTAAATATAAACTTTTTTTTCCTAAGCACAGATAGAAGGATTTTGATCCTAAAATATACACCAATATCCAGAATAGTATATCCAAAACTATATATAATAGAATATCCAAAAATAATATTATTCATTAGCTAAATTATGGCATAGTTCTTTGTGTAGTAAATTAATTAAACCAACTACAAAAATATGCACATAAACACATATAACACAAAAATGATATACAGTTTATCATATAAAAATGAATATTAACCTATGTAATTGGTCTGTAAATCTTTGAGGGCAGAAGGGCTCCAAGAAACCTAACTATAATTTTTATTTCTGGGCCGATCTATTGTAACGCTTTCTCATGGCAAATTGTAGCTTTTTGATTTGGTGGCTAATTTGTAAGAATTCATTCGATCTCACTTGTACAATTCAGTTTAATTTGCTTATCCACCAATGGCAGTTGGGTTTAGGGGTGGGGTTGTGTGCCATGCCTCCTTTTAAAATCGTTCATTTTCATCTGCATTAGCCACTAAACTAACAAAATGTAAAATAGTTAAGTTTCCTTGTAAAAACAGGCTGGGTTAAAACACACACTCCCCCGTCTCTCATCTCTTTTTGTCATTGACATAAACATGTACACACACATACTGAGGTCTAATGACTGCTCTAATACGTTCAGGCAATATGAAAAGCTCATACGACACTCACTCACTCACTCACACAAACATGCACACATATACAGAGAGAGAGAGAGAGAGAGAGAGAGAGAGAGAGAGACATGCAGCTGTTTATCAGGCACACAAGCTCAGTTTGTCTCTCGTCTACAGCACCTGATGGAGGTCAGAGGTCAGCAGCTAAATGTGCTTTAGTGACAAAATTCCAGACACTGTGACAGAATTCTCTCACACACACCAACGCAGTGTGTCGAATAGTGAAACGTTCTCACCACAAATAATTTATGAAATGACAAGAACTGTGCAACTGTGGTGTTTGTCAAAGTTAAATGCAGGGAGAAGTAACACTGTGTAAATTGTTCTGAGTAATAAAACGCTGTGCCACCAGGGTCTAAAATTATCTGTTTACCACACCTGTTAATAGAAAACAACCAGGCATAAATAACTTCTCTTACATGAAACTGTATGAGAAGCATTTGTTTTTACAAGGAAGGCCTACAAATAATATTAAATAGAATAAAAATAATAATAAAAGGTCTTCCTTGTAAAAAAGTGCTTAATTTATTTGACTTCAAATCTTAGGATACTATATTTTCAAAAATTGCTTGTAAAAAAAAATTTCTCGCAGATTTTTGTTTTAAGGAATTTAAGTGTACATAAAAAGAAACTGTTTAAAGTACACTTGAAAAGGCTTATAATATTATCAGATTATTTTATAAAAACATTTTAATTTATCATATTTTATTAATTTAAGCGCACTTATTTTTAAGTGTTGACTAAAAATACTAAAATATTTCACTTTTACTTAAACTTATAGTTAATGTATTTAAAATATATTCCAATACATGAGAAACTAATTTCAATAAAATGTTATTTATTTATTTACAAGTATTAAAATATAAAGTTGTCAAATTATAAGATGTGTACTTGAGTCCTACATATGGCCAACTATTGAAAGCAAAAAGATCAACTGATTGCATGTAATTTTGTTCCTCCAATTTAATTTGGTGAGTTGAATGGATAGTTGACTCAAAAATGAAAATGATTTAATCATTGTGAACTATCCAGTAAATAAAGTTTACAGTGTCAATGTTTACCCTCCCTTTTTAGATAGCAATAAAGGAAAAAATTGTGACAATTTCAGACAACATGTGACAAATTTAAGTGGGAAAAAAAACTGAAAAACTGGGGAAAAACTGGTGTCTCATTTAACAGTTGACCATTGTAAAAATCATGAATGGCATCGTTAGTGGCTGTTATAGAAGTGTTTCCTGATGGTGTGCCTCTGAGAATGCTGGACATCACAGGCATGCACACACTCTCTGAGACGTACTAATCTTAGAGCAGCCTGAATTCTCTGCTCTACTACTGTAACTACATTAGACTCAGACTGAAGGGCTCACGCTTCTACTCATTTTCCAAACAAAAGTCAGTTTTATGATTACATTGTCTTTACATTATAATTTGTTTATACGAGAATCAATCAACAAACCAAACAACCAACCAACCAACCAACCAACCAACCAACCAACCAACTAGCCAACCAACCAACCAACCAGTCATACCAACCAATCAGTTAACCAATCAGTCAACCAACCAATCAGTCAACCAACCAATCAGCCAACCAACCAACAAACCAACCAACCGACCAACCAACCGACCAACCAATCAGTCAACCAACCAATCAGTCAACCAACCAACCAACCAACCGACCGACCAACCAACCGACCAACCAATCAGTCAACCCATCAGTCAACCAACCAATCAGTCAACCAACCAATCAGTCAACCAACCAACCAACCAACCAACCAACCAACCAACCGACCAACCAACCGACCAACCAACCAGTCATACCAACCAATCAGTTAACCAATCAGTCAACCAACCAACCAGTCAACCAACCAATCAGTCAACCAACCAACCAACTGATCAATCGATCAATCGATCAATCGATCAATCAATCAATCAATCAATCAATCAATCAATCAATCAATCAATCAATCAATCAATCAAGTAACCAGTATTTTTCCATTTTGAGACTATATTATCATCAATAGCTAATTTGACTATAAACCATTTATTTGTTTTATTTTTAGCTTAGTCCCTTTATTAATCAGAGGTCGCCACAGTGGAATGAACCGTCAACTTATCCAGTATACTTTTTTATGCAGCGGATGCCCTTCCAGCCACAACCCAACACTGGGAAACACCCATACACTCTTGCATTCACACTCATACACTCTCAGAAATAAAGGTACAGGAGCTGTCACTGGGGCAGAACCGTTTCAAAAGGTACATATTAGTACCTGAAGGGTCAATAATGGTACATCAGAGGTACTTTTTAGGTACATTTAGGCACTAATACGCACCTTTGAGGTACCACTGTGGACTCTTTGGGGACAAATATGCACCTTTCGAAAAGGTACTGCCCCAGTGACACCTCTTGTACCTTTATTTCTGAGAATGTACACTACGGCCTATTTAGCTTATTTAATTCTCCTATAGCGAATGTCTTTCGACCAGTGCTTAATTTGTAAATTGCCAGGTCCTGGAACAGACTGGGGTAACGGATCTGGCATGTTACCCGAAGATGGAGAGGTGTTCAAAAGTGGAGGGGGGATGTTTAGGGTTGGCAGTGTATGGCAGAGGGGAGTCTTGGAAGAAAGTGAAAGTGAAAGTGAACTGCATCCAGCATGTTCCGGCACAAATTAAGCTTTGCTTTGGACTGTGGGGGAAACCAGAGCACCCGGAGGTATTGTGGAAGAAAAACCCACACGAACACGGGAAGAACACACAATTTCCACACAGAAATGCCAACTGACCCAGCCGGGGCTCAAACCAGTGACCTTCTTGCTGTGAGGCAATCGTGCTACCCACTACGCCATTGTGTCGCCCTATTATTGACTATATAAATAGTTATTTTTTGTTACTTTGTGTGTTTTTTATATACTTATATTTGGTAACACTTGATTTAGACAGTCAGTTGACTGTAAGTTTTTTCCTATTATATGTCAGCTACCAGATCTGTTTATTACCCTGTCTCTGGAATACTTGATTCTGATTGTGCAATCATGACATGTTATTCTCTAAAGTAATTTCTCCTATATTCTATTAAACTAATATTACAGGCAGAGTACTACGAATCCTCTTGACCATTTATTTACTTATTATAGTAACTATACTATACTATACTATACTATACTATACTATACTATACTATACTTATACTTTACTATAATTTCCTCATTTATGCTTGTTTTCTGGAATGTTTTCTGGATATAAATTTTACAGTTAATTTCTATAATACACTTTAAAAAAGTTATGGTTCATTAGAGGTTCTTTGCACATAGTAATGCCCTCAAAAATCCTTTATGGTGATTTGGTTCTTCATGTGAGTTTAGTGTTCTTTATTTCCCGCCTTTTTGTTTTTCAAATCTGTAACTGACAAAGCACCTGCAGCTCGTTATTGCTTTCTGGAGCTCAAGCATCAGCTACACAGACTGTCAACACTCTCTCAGCAGGTAAATTCATTATTTCTTTAAATTACTATACATTTTACCTTTCAAAATGTAACTTTTTTTCTTAGTTAAACATAACACATGTGAAAGCTCTGTTCAGTTGAGAATAACTCTTCTAAGAGATTTTATTATTATTGTTATCAGTTTTTGCATAAAATGTTACAAAAAGAGACCATGACTTTAATTTTCAAAACATAGTAACTGTATCATACTGCCCATTTTTGATAACTCCATCATAAACATATTTGGTTTAACATAAACAAATGAAAAACACATTAATTTTGTTTCCATCCACCTATTTTCAATAAGAAAAATGTGCATTACTTGCAATGGAAAAACATTTATCCAATTAATTCCAGCAAAAAAGTCATGTGATTTTGTTATTAGAGATTATGTGATAGCTAAAATGGGCAGAATTAATGGACAAACCAGTGGACTGAATACATTGTGAAACATCTGAAATGTTGGTTTGATCATTCTAACATCCCTTATCCAAAATCGATAATTTCAGTCTGGTGTCGTCATTGTGTATTATGCTATGTGTTTGCTGTCTGTGTTGTGTTATGTTATGTGATGTCCCATGTGCTTATGTTGATGTCATGTGACTCTTTTGTTCTGTTTTCCTGCTGTGTGTTAATGTTCATTAGTTCCACCTGATGTCTCACCCGTTTGTAATCTGTACAATCTTGTCCTGTGTATGTATTCTCCTTGTATTAGTTTAGTTCTTTGCCCATTATTGTTTTGTCATCATCTCCTTGTTGTTTCTGAGTGTTAAAGTTCCAGTTCCAGTGCCTGGAGTCAGTGTTGTTGTGTTAATAAATATGTTTCTTCGACAAATATGTGTTCCTTCAATTCCTGAGTTTTGTGCATTTGTAGTGAGTGTTGTTTTAACAATAAATATGTGTTCCTTCGACAAATATGTGTTCCTTCGATTCTTGAGTTTTGTGCATTTGTAGAGTGAGCCCTGTGACACATACATTATAATACATACCTGTCAACCCTCCCGTTTTTCCCGGGATTCTCCCATATTTTAGAGTTCTATCCCGCTATCATCCCGTAAAGATATTTTCTCATATTTCTTCTGCATTTTGAATGTTTCTATGAAGGTCGGCAATAAACATTAAAGAGCCGATTCTCTCTGTACGCAACCCATAACGCCGAACCACCAGGGAACGCCCCCTGCTCTTAAATGTGAATCTGTTCTGTGCTTTTGTTTTATTTAGGCATGAAAACACTTTTAAATAAATATAAAAACAGCAGGATTCCCTTCCTTTTCATTACAGGCGTTGTTGCCTCTCTTATGCAATCCTCAAAATAGTCAGTTACTAGAGGTGCGTGACTGTCAGACGTGCTCCATAGTGATAGATGCTGTTTCCCAAACGGGTTCTGTACATGGGATTTAAAGTGGAGCAAATGTGGACACTGGATTTTGGATGCGTGTTTGAACAGACATATACACATAATAGTAATAATAATAATAATAATAATAATAATAATAATAATAATAATAATAAAAATAATGATTATAACAACAACAACAACAACAACAACAACATCTAATCATGTCAATCTTCGTGGGTTTTCTTTTAAACACCAAAAAATTTAGTCTTAAATGAGCATAGCTTTCATGATAGATGTGTGCATTTTTAAAGTGACACCTTTGTTATGTAATGTAATCAATTGAAAAATCGAAATTTCATTCGCAGCTCTTTAATCAGAATGTTTAAATTATACAGTGAAGAAAAGATGAATGAGAAACTTGATTTAATTTCTTTATAATAGCTATTAAATTTAATAGGATAAACTGTTTGCTAATTTATTTGCAGCTTTTTTAATGTATACTATCTATTCCAGGGGTGTCCAAACTCGGTCCTGGAGGGCCGGTGTCCTGGAGAGTTTAGCTCCAACCCTTATCAAACACACCTGAACCAGCTAATCAAGCTCTTACTAGATATACTAGAAACTTCCTGGCAGGTGTGGTGAAGCAAGTTGGAGCTAAACTCTCCAGGACACCGGCTCTCCAGGACCGAGTTTGGACACCCCTGATCTATTCAATCCTTTGTAAATAATAATAATAATAATAATAATAATAATAATAATAATAATAATAATAATAGTTTCAACGATTTACAATGAAACAGCTCCAGATGAACATATTTATTAATTTGGGTATTTTTCCCCCCTTATTTTTCCACTTATTTTCACATCCAAATATGGACATATAATCAAAGTGGTTCAGTATGATTATCTTCCAGAGACACTTTTTGAGACACTTCTAAGGTGCAAGTAATCTATTATATAAGAAGAAAAACTACTTTCATGATATTTAGATACTTGGCACTAGTTTATCAGGAAGTTATGATTTAGTTTTTTTTTTCTTTGACGAATGAACACTGGGTTTTATTTGCAATTGTTTTATGCCAGTGGTTCTCAAACTGTGGTACACAAGCTTCCTTCTAGTGGTACGCGGAGGAATCTCAGAATAATTAAAGTAAAAAAAATGAACACACTTTTAAGCCTTTGACGCGTACGATAACACTGATGTGTTCAGTAAATTGATTTTAATATGCTAAACCTTTTATTTAAGTGGCTGACAATAATAAATATTCTTAATTAGAAGAATTAATCTGCCTCGTTTTTGAACTGCTGTAGCTGCTTTGTTAGGCCTACTATGCTACTGTACTTCAATACTGGTTATTATGGTGGTACTTGGAGAGACAATATTTTTCTGAGGTGGTGCTTGGTGAAAAATGCATGAGAACCACTGTTTTATGCAATATTCCAGTTTTGCAAAGTTATTGTAATTTCAAACTTAATTTCAAAAATTTGTGTTTTTCAGATACTGTGATATTGTGGCATAATATTGATCAAGATAGATATAGACTGACATAGCTAACATTGACCAAAATGACATTTGATACTGTATTGACTGCGCCGTTAGGATTGAGCCACAAAGATCAAAGTCTGTGTTGGTGTTCAGTGTTCTGGGTGGCATTGACTGGAGGACTCCTAATGTCTTTAACAGATCTGCACGTTTGGTTACTTCTCTCTTCATCTAGCCACAGTCAGCTTTTGCGTGCATCTGCTAATGTACTTCCCCAGCTCAATTAGGACACCTGATACCTCAGTTCTTTTAATAACTTTCTTTATGTGAAACGACGCTAACTTCCTGAACCGTCCACCTGGACAGACTAAACATGTTTGATGTTGAGCAATGGCATTAATTAAATAGAGAGCAAATCGAGGACTTGTTTAAATGTTCTACTGATTTCTCCACAGAAAAAGGTCACCATTAACATTAGAAGGGTTGGGGAAAAATTACTGGGAATTTTTAATTAAAAATCCAGTGAAGTGTTTTGAAATGTGCATTTTTGTTCGATGTTTGATGTAATCTCAACCGAATAGATAGGTTGGGACATAGTGTAGCTCCTCCCCTTGTTTAAAAATAGCCATTAACGTTTTATTCTATCACAGCTCTGCCATTGAGAGTGGTTGGGTTCAAAAGCAAATGAGAAGCGTCTTGAAGGGGGCGGGGTGTGTCAGATACTTGAGAGCATTTGATTGGTTATGATGTGACGAGAGACTGAAATATGAGGTGAATACAACCGTTGATACATAGGCGGAAGTGACAAACTACAAGCTTTACATGTTTATATCAGTTTAATATCTTCTAAACGTGAATTATGTCACTGTTTTGGAGCACACTAGCTTACAGATATCTTAAAAACTATCAATACTGATACTAACCAGGGCTCAACAATAAGGACTGCCTGATGGCCCGGGGACAGTGTGAGAGATGCTCGGGACAGTAGACAGAATCGTTACTGGCCCGATCTGGCCAGTGCTGCCTTGTCACTACATTTTAATTTGCCTGCGACCATTTTTGTCAATAGCATGCATATATAGTCTTAATATCAAGAAATAGTTTGTGCTTTCAAGTATTTGAATGCTACCTTCTCTGTGAAGTCGTAAATATCATATTGCCTTTTTGATTCCTCTTATCTGATTGGATGTCGTGAGCACGTTATTTTTTTCTGTAACCTGGTAAAAACCAACACAGCGAAGAGACGACAACATGACTGCAACATCAGATTATGAGGCTAAAAGAAAATGTCTGTTTTGTGATGTTTTGCTGTCATTTTTGAGTGAGCCAGGTTTTGTTTTGCAGTAAAACACATTTTCCTTAACATCTTTAGAAACTATTTTTGACACATTATTTAAAATATGTGGCTAAGAAATAGCAATGAATTTTTTTTTTGGTGGGGCCAGAGAAAAATTTTGCCAGGTCAAGTAAAAAGCTGAACCACTGGTCAAATCGACCCAGTAGAAAAAGTCCTTAGTGTTGAACCCTGCTAACATCTAAAACACTTTTTAATTTCATGCAACCTTTAATGTTTGGAGATATTAGAACATGCGTTTACAAATTTTGGAGACTGTTAGACTGCATAAATCAGGTTTTAAATATAATCCAGAAAGCCAGGAACATAAGGGTGACTTGTTTAATGTATTAAGCCAATGCCCAGAGGTCCAATATTTTTGAAGAGAGGTGCATAATTTGGTAAAGATATCACAGACCCAGTATGAGTTTGACCCATACTTAGTGACCCCTGGCCCTTAAGTCACATTAATAAAGCTGAATCACCGAGGATACAGAGCTGTATCTTGATTGGTGATTGTAAAAAAACAAACAAACTGGGAATATTCCAGAATACCCTTGAACTACGGGTTTCCTTCGGGTGCTGAAAATCCTTGAAAATACTTAAAATTTAATATAGTGTTTTCGATGTTTGAAAAATGCTTAGATTTTGTGATTGAAGATGCTTGATAATGTAAATTTGTTACTTTCATAATAATTTATCCTACTAAGTGGGTAATGATAAATAAATATTTAAATATAATCATAATAATGAGAGGCTTATGGGAAACTTCAAAGTTTTTCCTTAGAATACTGTACTATTACTATACTATACTTTACTATGCTATGCTATACTACACTATACCATATACTATACTATACTATACTATACTATACTATACTATACTATACTATACTATACTATACTATACTGTTTGTTTGTATACTTTATTGTCTCGTAAGGGAGAATTTTTTTTGCGGACTTAAGATCATTTCAGCATAGCCTGATACAGTAAAAAATACACACCCACATAGACATACGCATTACTGATTAGTGTTCAACAGTCTGATTGACACTGAGATAAGAGTTTTTGAGTCTGTTCTGCTTGCATCGAAGGATTCAGTATAGGAGGGTAATTCAGTTTTTGGAGGGTGAGAGACCATAACATGAGAAGACTACATGAGATGGATGCTCAGAATTCTTTTCGCTTCATTTAAAGTGCATTGTTCGTGTAGTGTCTGAGTGCTGGTAAAAGATTTTAGTCCTATGAGTTTCATAGCAGTTCTGAAGTTTTGATTTTATTCATTCATTCGTTCATTTTCTTTTTGGCTTAGTTATTGATCTGGGGTCAACAGAGCAGAATAACCCACCAACTTATCCAGCATGTGTTTTATGCAGCGGATGCCCTTCCAGCTGCAACTCATCACTGGGAAACATGCATACACACTCATTCACACTCAAACACTGTAGACAGTTTAGCTTACCCAGTTTACCTACCACATGTCTTTTGACTTTAGGGGAAACTGGAGCACCCGGAGAAAACCTACACGAACACGGGGAGAACATGCAAACTCCACACAGAAATGCCAACTGACCCTGTCGAGGCTCAAACCAGCTTCCTTCTTGCTGTGAAGCGATCGTGCTATTCACTGAGCCACTGTGACACCAGTTTGGATTTCAAATTTAAAGAAAGATTGCTATAAATGTGGGTAAACCATACCTGATAAAACTCTCAAATATGGACTGATAAAAAGTTAGATTTTTTCTTATCAACACTATACTGTAAAACCACAATCTATGCAGAAAACAAAGGCTTTGATGGAGGCTTTATTTTCTGCGTAGATTGTGGTTTTATAGTGTTGACTACACTATGCTATACTCTAACAAATAGCATCTGATATAATGTGATGAATATGTCCATGTACACTGTGAAAAATGCTGGGTTCCACACAATCAATTTGTGTTGGGACAACATGAAGGAATCAACCTGTATTAGTTTTTACAAATTTATGTGGATTTAACATAAAGCGATTAAGTTGTTCTAAAAACCCTCATGAATTGTGTTGCTTCAGCTCATTTTAAATCAGTTGCTTGAACAAACAGCAAACGTCATTTTTTTCGAGTGTATGTAAATGTGTAATTTACTAAATTTGTAATGTTTAAAACTGTATCTGGAAAATGCTTATGTCCAGTTTAAACTGCATGATTTTCAAAGTAGTCGCGTCACAGATGTTGCATGACTATCCGGGGTAGCGTTCCGTCGATGATGTGTTTACTGGATGAATCAGCGACAGGAGGTTTGCACGGCATGACTTTAAAATAGGAAGAATCGCAGACTTCTGGCTCGGTTTGCAAACTACATCTCACAGCTAAACACACGTGAGAAGTGACACGCAAACAAAGCAAGGTCACTTAGTTTATCTTTTGTTATTAACCTCATAATGAGAAAGAAGCCTTTAGTGGGGTAGAAAATGTGCTAATTTTGCTCACTTGGCTTTGAAGGGAACTAGCGATTTTATTCTTTTTCGACCCGGTTGTGACATTGCTCAGCTGACACGTCAAACAGTCACAGGTGCTCCTGCCAACTTTACACTAGTTTTTCCTTCATTCCTTGGGTCCAAATAAACTGAAAATGAGCGCTTTTAACTTCTCCTGCAACCTCCTGCTGGCCTGCAGATACCCATACTAGCGGATGCGGCTCTCTTATTGGCTGTAGGTGATCGCCGATGTTATTTTCAATCAGAGCACATTTCACACGGCATGATTTGAATCGCCGACAGCTCCAGATATTCAGCACGCCAAATATCTCACGGGTGTCAGCAACTCATCAGTGATTCTCTCAGATCGTGTCTCCGATAGTTCACACTGTGTGATTGTTACTCACGTGAACGAGCACCGATTTGCCTGTGATTTCAGTCGTTTGTCTACGATTTCTCAAAACCTGTAGGTGAGTCAAAATTAGGGTTAAAATCTTGCAGTCTGAACTCGGCAATAAAGTACATTTTTGCGTATCTGTGACCGGCAATGTTAGCAAATATGTAACGAAACAAGACAATAATGGCTATATGCTTGTGTTTATGTGATTTGTTTTAGGTTTATTTACTAATTTACATCATTTCCATTTTTTATTTAATGTGCATAATGCATCATCTGTGGTCTCTCCATGATAGATGTCCAGCGTTCTCCAGCCCCGGCGCCTAGACTGCAGCTCTGTACAAGACGTCTGGCCATAGGAGAAATGGTCATGCCCAACTGAGCCTGGTTTCTCTCGAGGTTTTTTAATTCTTCACTTTCGCCAATTGGTGAAGTTCTTTCCTCGCCGCTGTCGCCTCTGGCTTGCATGGTTCGGGACTTGTAGGGCTGCGCACCGATGGATTACTCTTCAGTGTTTGGACTCTCAGCAGTGATTAATAAACCACGCTGAAATGAACTAAACTGAACTTCAACACTGAAAACTGGACTGACTCTGTTTCAATTTTTTTAATAATGCATGTGAAGCTGCTTTGACACAATCTAATTGTAAAAGCGCTATACAAGTAAAGATGAATTGAATTGAATTGAATTGCATATTCATTTATATGACGTTATAGTAATATTGGCGGCATGGTGGCTCAGTGGTTAGCACTGTCGCCTCACAGCAGGAAGGTCACTGGTTCGAGTCCCGGCTAGGCCAGTTGGCGTTTCTGTGAGGAGTTTGCATGTTCTCCCCATATTCATGTGGGCTTCTTCTGGGTGCTCCGGTTTCACAATTCCAAAGACATGCGCTGTAAGTGAATAGGGGGAATAAAATTGGCCGTAGTGTTTGAGTGTGTGTCAATGAGTGTGTATGGATGTTTCTCAGTACTAGGTTGCTGCTGTAATGGTAGCCACTATGTAAAACATATACTGGAACAGATGATGGTTCCTTCTGCTGTGGCGACCCCTGATAAATATAAAAGTTAGCTGAAGGATAATGAATGAATGAATAAATATAGTAATATTGTTTATATGTTGATGTTCTGTATTTGATACATCATTTCTATTTCTTATTTGATAAGCATATAAATTTATATGAAGTCATGTTATTATTCATTCATTCATTTTCTTTTCGGCTTAGTCCCTTTATTAATCCGGGGTCTCCACAGCGGAATGAACCGCCAACTTATCCAGCATTTGTTTTATGCAGTGGATGCCCTTCCGCTGCAACCCATCTCTGGGAAACATCCATACACACTCATTCACACTCATACACTACGGACAATTTAGCTTACCCAATTCACCTATACCACATGTCTTTGGACTTGTGGGGGAAACCGGAGCACCCAGAGCAAACCCACGCAACCACGGGGAGAACATGCAAACTCCACACAGAAATGCCAACTGACCCAGCCGAGGCTCGAACCAGCGACCTTCTTGCTGTGAGGCAACAGCACTTCTTACTGCGCCACCGTGTCACCCTATTATTATTATTATTATTATTATTATTATTATTATTATTATAGTTGGATTTAATTTCATATGAAGTCAAATTCATTCCATTTTTCTGTTCATTCCTTTCGGTTTCTCACTCAATGAGACATAATAGAGTTCTCAGTTGTGCAATGTGAGCTGCATGTGAAAACATTTGCTCAGTAGAAACGCTAATCTGACTAGAGCTCAAAATACCCCACCGTCTGAACCATACACTAATACCTCCAGAGACGGCAGGTGCCAACCGCAGACACCGCGGCAACCCCCAAACTCACATTGAGATGTACATCAAAAACATGCATCTTTTTTTTTAACACCATAGTCTTCGAACGGCAGAGAAAGTGTAACGTTTTATGGGCCCTTTAGTATTTTGGAGAGCATTCCAATACACAGTTGTTGCTCTCTGTGTCACGTTTAACCCGGTTTAGCTCTGCTTTTACCAGAGTAAGACATTCCTCAAGCTCCAGGCACATATGGCAGGGTCAGCTGGCACTGATGCTGCAGGCGTGACTAACTGAATGAGATATGCTGCATTTCTGAACAGGAGAACAAACTTACTGAGTGTGGAACACATTATAGGCCTACGCATGTGTGTCAGAAGAAGGTTTGAACTTTTTTTTAATGTTCATGCAGCCTGAACAGTGGATTATGATGCATTTTGTCATTTAAATGTATAGTTCAATCAAAATTTTTATTTCTGGTTTGTTGAAAACCTTGCCTGCTCAGAATTGCTGGTCCAGGGTCAGTATTTTCAACAGATATTGCGCAAAGAAATCAATGAAAGAATTGTACATTTTTTACTAGTAACAACAGAATAGTTACTAGTCACTATTAAAATAAGTACTAGTATGTAATAAATAAGAACTAGTAGCTATTTAATAGGTACAGTACTAGTATCTAATGTGTAAGTATTACATAAGAACTAGTATCTATTTTATAGGAACTAGAATCTAATAAGTATTACATAAGAATTAATATCTATTTAATAGGTACTAGTATCTAATGAATAAGTAGTATTTAAGAGTAATTTAAGAGTAAGTACTAATAGTAGTATTTAAGAGTAAGTACTACACTGTAAAAAATGTCCGTGATTTTAACAGTACAAGTCTGTATAATCTACGGTGAAAATCTGTAGAATGATTAACAGCTCATTTCTGTACAAAATACGGAAAATAACAGTAAAAGATCAAACCTTTGTTTTCGAGAAAGTAGGCAGAGTGTCTGAAATCTCACCATCCACCCTCATTCACTAGTCCCTAAATTAGTCAATTAGTTTAGTCCACTATAGAAAGTGAATGACCACAAGTGACTGAATTCAGACACTGATGAACAGCTGCTGTTAACAAGCACAATCAATGAAGGAATAAGAAATTGAAGGAAGAAATAAAACTACACACACAGCCTCACACCAAACCAACTATATTAAAACAGAGGATTAAACAACTCCATTAAATAACAGCATTGCCAGCTTCACTGATTACAGTTTGACTTCATTTCTGTCATATCTGCAAGAATATTTTTTTTATTGTGAATCTTTCATTTGACCTCACCATCGAGGAGATCAGAAGCTGCTATAGTTGGGCTCTTGAACCTTTACTATTTTATCTGAATGTTTCTCTGGCTGTTATAACTGTGTTTCTGAAATTCATCGGTTATAGCAAAGAAAAACAAAACAAAACAAAAAAAGTCATGAGAAAAATAATATACTAAATATTATTAATAGTTACAGATGTAGCGCCAAGTCTTTTGTAAGTTAGTTCATTAAAATATTGAAAAATATTTAATATTTGTTTGAGACGATACTGCAGCTTTACATGGAGGGTCAGTAAACAATTAGAAATTAAGTATCAGAGTGTCATGCACAAAACCTTGAAAATCCCTGCAAAATGTTAAGACACACAGACATCAAGAATCAGGATATGAGCCTCAACCATGGTTGCTAAAAAGAAAAATCTGCATGATTCATTCATGCTGCAATGCATGCTGGGAGTTTTGCACTATGCTGGCACCCAGCATGCATTGCGGCATGAATAAATTAGGCAGCTTTATGTTCTTAAAATTACTTTCTTTGCCTTTATTTTATTTTGTTTTAAGGGGTGTAATATTTCAGTAAATTGTTTTGTATTGTTCTGGGTTGTTTTTTTATTTAATTTTTATTTGTCACCATTATTGAGATTCAAAGACTAATTGTTGATGTCTGTGTGTTTTTAAGTTCTGCCATAGTTCAAACTTTCTCATTATGAGTGGTGTCTTTAGACCTGTTAAACAATCATTGATTTCTGAAGCTCTAGTGGTTTCATTAATGTATATTATTAATTTCTCACACACAACTATCAAGACACTGAATGAGTTAACAAGCAGGCAAGAGTGGCTTTGATGACATAGTTAATCTTATTAGATTATTCTTATAGATTTTTTTTCTGGCTTTTCATGCTATAAAATAGTGTGATCAACATAACTAATTATAGCAACCAATCACAATTTAATGTTATGATAAGAAGTTAAAGAGCCCAACTAAAGCAGACACTGACCTCCGTCATGGTGATTTCAAATCAACAACAAAAATTTCATTAAGAACTTTTGTTCACGACAGAAAAAGTCAAATGTCAGTAATAAGTGAAGCTCCTGATGTTTGTGATGTTGTTTAATGATTTCTGCTGAGATCTTGAGAAATAATTGTTTTATTGTGTAATTTGTTTTATTTTTATTAATTATTATTTTTATTCAGAGTTTAATTTTCAGTTGATTTCATCTTTGGTTTTGGCTGTGATGTGTGTTATTTGGTCTTGTTTTTCTTTCCTTCAGTGATTCTGCTTATTAACAGTTGTTCATCAATAATTCTCAATCCTCCTTTAATTAGATACTCAATTATCTCATTAACGTCATCACTGCCTGAGTGTTCAACCCTCTGTAGTGAGGACATTAGGGAGGATTTTGCTCTGGGATTTGAGGGGTTAAATGTGCTCGATGAAAAATGCACAATGTGGAATGTATTTTTCACTGAAATATTCTGTAAATTGAATTTACGACCGTAAAATGTTAAAAACAGTAGATTACTGGCAACCACAGCTGCCGGTATTTTTCCGTAAAATCAAGAAAAAAAACAGCAAAGTACTGTAAAACATTTTTTGTGTCACCATTGTGGAGGATAGTAGCATCTGTGTGCAAGTCCAAGATGAACTCAGAGTATCTGATGTTATGCTGCATCTTCTTTTGCTTAAATGTTACAGTGGAGTTACTAATGCAGTAAAAATCTGTTTGCTAATTGCAGTCACACATGAATACATTAATGAATTTAATGACTTTTGTGCACTAAGCTACGTTTTTGTGAACTGAACATTGTATCAGTTCATGAAATACGGTTATTTTCCGTGAATTTAAACAGTTCTATAAAGCTTCCGTATTTTTTACGGAAAAATCCTGGCAACCACAGCTGCCGGTATTTTTCCGTAAATTTTACGGATTTTTTTTAACAGTGTAACTAATGCACTGCAAAACCCAACAGTCAACTTTATTCAATGAAATGAGTGTAGTTAACTCAAAATTTATTGAAAATGCTCATTTGAAGAGTTTTGAACTCAGTGTTGAAGGTAATGAGTTAATTAAATACCTTATTACTTCAACTTAAATGGATTAAGTTCACAGTACTTATATATATTCATTTTTTAACTCAAATGGTTTGCAGCAATCGGTTTCCTTAAATGATTTAAGGTGCCTTAACTTATTTGGTTTTACAGTATTCAGTTGGTCTGAGTTCTCTTCATTTATTGGGTTTTACTGTGCTCTAATTGCTTAGTTTACTCAAATGGATTAAGTTCACAGTACTCATTAGGATTCGTTTTTGAACTTAAATGGTTTGTTGTAATTGATTTCCTCAAATGGTTTGTTACCCTAACTTTTTAGATTTTATTTATTTAGCAGTATCTATTTAATAGGTACCAGTATGTAATAAGTACTAGCATATAATACATAATGCTAGTATCTATTTAACATGTACTAGTGTCTAATAAAAAGAACTAGTGTCTAAAGAGTAACCACTTGTACATTTTAAAAAATCACTAGTATTTAAGGAATAGGCACTAGTATCTAATGAATAAGCACTAGTAATTAATGGGAAAGATACTAGTACCTAAAAACTAAGTACAAGTAACATGAAAATAGATACTTGTACGAATCATCAATTAAATGCCAAATGGCTTGCCATATGACTTTTTCCAAACCAGTTTGAGCTTTTTGTTCTGTTGAACACATATTTTGAAGAATGTTTATTTAAGCTGGTGGTTCCAGGTTCACAACATTCTTAAAAAAAAAAAAAAAAAAAAAAAAAA
>CAIGQQ010040405.1:119379-143947 GCA_903798035.1 Danio albolineatus | reverse complement strand
ATTATTATTATTATTATTATTATTATTATTATTATTATTATTATTATTATTTCCAAGTAATGCTTTCCTGTCTGTTTTTTCCCCCTAATCCAGGATTAACATAATCAAGGAGCTATTCCACTGTTGATTTGTATCTGAATGCCAGAGACTGTGAGTAACCCAGAGTTTGCTAGAAAGACTGACAATGAGCAGCTGGACTGGTGCATGAACTCAACACTGGCTGCTTTATTAACAGATTTTTTTTGCTCATTGCATGACCTGGGATCGTTGGCCTCCTATTTCCGCTGCCAAGATTACCATGTGAGACAAATGGGGTTAAGTCTGCATCTGGGAACAGCTGTGCATCACCATAGCAGAAGCACACACCAGCAGTGAATCTCAATGCGGCCCCTGTCCTCTCCGTTATGCTGATAACATCCTAACGCTCCCTGCCTGAACATCAGAGGAATTTAGAGAATTAAATGACCTCAGCTTGCACACATTATTAGTTAACATATCATATTAGTAGCTAAAATATCAGTGTGTCTAATGACAAATTGTTTCCTTGTCACATTCTATCTACACAGTTTTAAAAAAAAATCTATGCTGCATCCAAATTTGCACGCATAAACAATCTCATGGCAGCAACTCAATGCATTTAGGCATGTTGACATGGTCAAGATGATCCGCTGCAGTTCAAACCGGAATAAAGGAGATTTAAGTGACTTTGAACATGGCATTGTTGTTGGTGCCAGACGGCTGATCTGAGTATTTCAGAAACTGCTGATCTACTGGGACTTTCACGTACAACCATCTCTAGGGTTTATAGAGACCAGTCCAAAAAAGAGAAAATATCTAGTGAGCGGTGGTTTTGTGGGTGCAAATGCCTTGCTGATGCCAGAGGTCTGATGTTTCGATTTCTGCTGCGACATTCGAATGGTCGGGTCAGAATTTGGCCTCAACAACATGAAAGCATCGATCCATTCTGCCTTGTATCAACGGTTCAGGCTGGTGGTGGTGTAATGGTGTGGGGGATATTTTCTTGGCACATTTTGGGCCCATTAGTACCAATTGAGCATCATGCCAATGCCATAGTCTACCTGAGTATTGTTGCTGACCATGTCCATCTCTTTAAGACCACAGTGTACACGTCTTCTGAGGGCTACTTCCAGCAGGATGACGCACTGTGTTATAAAGCGTGAATCATCTCAGACTGGTTTCTGAACATGACAATGTGTTCACTGTACTCAAATGGCCTTCACAGTCACCAGAACTCAATCCAATAGAGCACTTTTGGGATGTGGTGGGAGATTCGCATCATGCATGAGCAGCCCACAAATCTGCAGCAACTGCCAGATGCTATCATGTCAATATGGACAAAATCTTTGAGGAATATTCCCAGTACCTATTTGAATCTATGCCAAGGATTAAGGCAGTTCTAAAGGCAAAAGTGGGTCCAATCCGCTACTAGAAAGGTGTACCTAATAAAATGGCCGGTGAGTGTATGTTGAAAGGATTATGTCAAAGTTTTCCAGATGGCTTACTATTTCCGGTAAAAATTTGAGGTGTAGAACCGTCCATACTCTAACCGCTTATATCACAATACATTGTGCATTAGACGTGAATTTGACTAGAACTACAAACTCAGGTAAAAAGTGTAAACAAACTACAAACATAACCGTCAAGTAGAGATGCTTCAATAAAGTTGTTTAAATGACTATTAATTAATATCTATTAATATTTAAATTACCTTTTTCGTATTATATTTCATATGCAACAACAGTGTGAACTTATATTAAGATATGCTATGACATCAACCTCTGAATGCATAATTATCTAAAGACCTGAGGAGATTTCTCTGCACGAAAGACTTGTGAATGGCAGATTCCTCGATCATCTTGCTGCTGATTTTCCAATAGGGTAAATAAATATAAAAGAAATGTGGATAATGTGTCAAGATGATTGACAGGGGATGTAGCTAAGCAACATAACAATCTGTTAACGAGGTAGTATGTCCCAAAGCTTGCATACATTTCTATTATACACTCAAAATTATGTACTTTTCCTTTAAAAAATACATACTTTTAGGATGTATTATAAGTATGCAAATAGGGACGCAGCAGTTATCGTTTAGTCTTTAGTTATCGTTTTAATAAATATTAGACTAGGACAGTGGTCGTCACTTGTTGTTCGTGAGTAACTGGAAGATGTTATCACTCTCCCAGTAGTAGATCCTGAAAATGACTAAAAAATAAATACATGAAACACATCTTTAGTGATGTAAGCCTATCTCACTTTATTTCTCATGATCCAACTGCTGTTTTTTATTTTCATTCTAGTTAACTGCTGCAACGTCGATATACAGCTATTCAAATGAGCCATAAAGTAATAAGGGGCCATTCACACACTGTGTTTTGCATGCTCACGTTTGTTTCTTCAAATGAAAAGCTCTTCTAGGCACACCAACATTGTAGCAAGTTAGCATTGTAGCATACATGACGGCCAATTTAAATCATCCGATTCATCTATAGTGCATGTCTTTGGACCGTGAGGAAAACCGGAGCACCCAGAGGAAACCCATATGAACACGGAGAGAAGATCAAACTCCACACAGAAATGCTCAGTTAGGGCTCAAACCAGCAACCTTCTTGCTGTGAGGTGACAGTGCTAACCACTGAGCCACCGTACCTTTTATAAAATGCTCATGTAGTACCTAGTTTTCATATGATCTGGTTACTACTAATGTCACAGTGCATTGTCACCTAAGTTTTTACCCACTCCAAATGTCATCCAGGTGCACTGTCACAGATTTTCTTGGTTGCATCAATTAGAAAAACTGAAAGTAGATTAGTGCTTTTTTACTTAGTTCAAAAATGTTAAATCAAAGGTCTCAAGTTGGAAAAGCAAATGAAAAAGCTTTATTTTTCTCTCAGATTTTTAATGGGTAGATTTTGCCTTTCCACAAAGCCGAGGTTTGGGACGTTCAGCTAAAAAGGTTGGTGACCACTGAACTAGATGTTTGATGTAAGTTTCTACTTTAGCTAAACTAGACTTAAAACAGGATGAGCTTGGAGACAGCAATCAGCAATCATAAACAAATAAGTCTAATAACTGGTAACACGTTACAATAACTACACTATGAATAATCTATTAAGCATTTGCATATAGTTAATTCATCATTTGTTAAGCATTACCTCTTTTAGATGTTAGTAAGCAGTTTATAACTGCAGCTTCACATGCTACATTCTTGACTTATAAGCACAAGTGTAATGTGCTTAATAATTGTATTTTCATGCTTTATTACTTATTAACTGTTCATCACTAAATTCAGTATTGGAATATTTTTCAAACCATTTGTATTTAAGACTAGTTAGGGGTTTCTAGTATCATTCAGAATGAGTTAGTAAATGATTATTAAACTATTCAAATCAACATTCATATATTTTATTATTCAGGCGTATAGTAATGATTACTATGTATGGTAATAAATGTTTTATTAACTGAACTTCATGCAGTTTTATGACCTAATCTGGTGAGGACTATTCATGCTTTGTAAATCCTTGATTTACAAATGATCAATGATACAAATCCTTGAATGACAATTGAAGGCTCAGTATCAAATGAACAATAAATGTTTGCAATCTTGTCTAAAAAGTAAAAGTACTGTAAACTTTAAACATTGCCAAATAACAGAAGTGTCAAAATACAATTAGCAATAAATACAATTTAATTAAAATAAACTGCGATGTTTAAACTGCACAGTAAATTTATTTTACATAACATTGCTATGATTTACTTTTCATTTGATACAGTTTCATTTATATCATTTATGTAATTTATAAGGGAATTTTAAAGCATAAATAGTCCTCACTTTAGATTAGGTCACAAAACTGGATGAAGTTGAGTTAATAAAGCATTTATTAACATACCAATTAACTATAGGTATATGCCTGAATGATAAGATATATAAATGTTCATTTGAATAGTTTATTAATCATTTACTAACTCATTCTGAATAATCTTTAAAAACCACCAACTATTCTTAAATTACTGGTTTGTAAATAATGCAATACTTAATTAAGTAATGAAAAATAATAATTAACAAAGTATGAAAATACAATCATTAAGCACATTTTAAATGTACTTATCAGTCAAGAATACAGCATTGGTAGCTGTATTTATAAACTGCTTACTAACGTCTATGTAGAGTTAATACAGAGCAGATAACAAATTAACTATTTTCTAATGCTTAATAGATGATTCATAGTGAGTAGGCATTATATAGTTTTACCAAAAAATTACTAATACTTTGGAGAAATTGGCCTGTTTGAATCAAATGACCTTCAAAACATGAAGCCTAAGTAACTTTGAAGCAGTTGCTCTCAACAGCCTCCTTTCTCCTGTTTCTGTACAGCATGATGAAAGCTTGCCACAAGAGCAGGGCCAGGACAAATCTCTCATTTCAGAATCTGTGTCCCATTGCAAATCTAAACAGTCCTGATCGCTGATTGTGGGGAATATTTACGGCCGTGTGGCTTTGTTTGCATTCTCATTCATTGTCTTCATGATTACACCCCCCCGACAGACCCAAGGAGGCCTTCAAACTGTGAAGTCAAGCGAGGGCCAAGCCAGCTGAGTTTCTCCTCTCATTATTCTTTATCTGTCATCGTTCAATTCGTCAGAAACTAAGCATGTTTAGATAAATCGTTTCCACCAATCGTTTAATTCATCTGACAGCTAGTAATTGCAGCCAGTTGAAGACAACGTTAACAATCAATTACTTGACACTACACCACTATAGATGATTTTAGCAGATGTGGCCCCCGAGGTCAAAACTGTAACCACTTCTTAAACACTGAATCCTTACCCAACAAAAAAAAAAACTAGGGCTAATCAAATGAAATAGCACTCTATTCAAAAATTCAATCGAAAACCAAGTTTTTATTACTGTAGCTTCATTGTTTAGGGTTTATAACATTTGACTTTACTGAGCAACTTGGGTAACGCTTTCTTTTACGACCCGCAAAGTACCACGTAAGTACAGTGAAATAACGGTGTACTTTTCTGTACGTATAGTATAAGAATAATGAACATACGTGTATAAGGGAACAAACTGTAATGCTTGGGTATTAAGATGGTTACAACCAGATATGCAACACGCAAAGTACCACATAAGTATATTGATTTTACAGTGTACTTTTCTATAAAGTGCAAAGGAACAATCGGGTAATAAGGGGGTAACAACCAGATATGAAATGCTTGGGTAATAAGGGGGTAACAACCAGATATGCAACATGCAAAGTACAGCACTACCTACTGCGCTACCGTGTCGCCACAAATCGTATAATCACTGTAAAAAAAATCTACACGAAATTGTCTCAATGCTAATCGATTAAGCTAACTTATAGTTTTCACAATTTTAAGTAGATTGAACATCAAACAGTTGAGTTGCCCCCCCAAACCCCAAGAGTTGTAATTTGCACAAGCAACAAATATCTTTTTGTGATGATTATTATATGTTTTAATATTATTTAATATTTTATTATGTTTTTAATATTACATTTCAACCTTGTATGAAGAATTGTTGTCATCTCTCATATCTTTAAATATTATATTAACATTGAGCATTTTTATTATTTTACTGTGCCTAAACAGACGAGGGCCTTGCATTAAAATGTACAGCATTCACTGATAAAAATAAATAAATAAACTCACCTGACACGCAATGGTCAGCAGTGCCGCCAAAACCACCACAGCCTTCATCATCAGCCCTTTTGATCCTCAACGACCCCAGTAAACCACTGCCAAACCATACAACACCAGAGACGCTAAAGTGTCCGGCGACTGAAGTTAAGTGTGCAGCGAGACACTGAGGTTCCTCATGTGTGTGTGTGTATGTGCGTGTGTGTGTGCAGGTCTTGAGTGACAGCACATGTGTGAAGGACCCTGCCCCCACAACACACTCTCCTCACACACACACCCCACAACACCCTTCTGAAACACACACACACCCCTTTACTTCACAATCCGTGACACATTCAAACACATGCAGATACTCATAATAAAGAACACCAAAGACTACACAGAGGAAACATTGTCACATAAAATCCATCCCTAATGTTAATTAGCTTGAGTATTAGTAGTTATGCTTCCATCCTTCCATCTATTTTTTTTAAATAATTTTTTTTGAGGGTTTACACCTTTATTAGATAGGACAGAAGAGATAATTGACAGGAAAGCATGGGGAGCAGAGAAAGGGGAAGGATCTGCATAGGACCGCAAGGTGGAATCAAACTTGGGTCGCCGTGAGCACCGGAGTAAATAGACAACTTTAAATGGCCTCTTAAGACAATTCTAATCAGATACATCTCAGAACATTCACAAGCGGGGTGAGTTCTCGAGACTTACCTGAGCTCAAACTCTCCTCTCGCCCTTTAAACGGGAGGGAACCCCGGGCTCAAGGATATTCTGAGCTCAGGGCTCTCTCCCGGGACAGCATGCCAAATACACTTTATTATCAATCATCAGCTAAGTGTGAACTCTTGAAAGCCCTGATTCCATCCAGTGACTAAAAGAGAACAAAAATGTGACTTCATGATAAACTGACGGCAAACATCAAGAAGAAAAATGGAAATTTCTGTGATGGGAGAAGTCACTGTGGGCCTTTATTTCTTATATTGCTAATTATTTGCACATCAGAAGATGATGACGGAGCACAATGAACTTGTGGTGGTTTTTGGAGGCGTGAGACTGCTCCTACATAGGCAATAATAATACTGAACCACTGTGAAGTTTCAGCTTATATAATAAATACCCCACAAATAATGTTTTATAACACGTAAAAACTGCCCCTTTTAGGCTTTGATCCAAATTGTACCATTTCTGATGCTTTAAATTCAAATAAGATATGTGCTCTTTCCAAAAGAGGGCGGTGTAACACGATGGGAGACACTGACAACGGTGGTGAGGATCCAATTGCAGTTTAATATAAAGTCAGAATTAGCAGTGGTCATCGGGGGCAAACAGATGTATTCAGGTAATCAAAAAACTGGCTGGCGGCAGGCATGGATAAACAAATAGCAAAGCAAGGATCAAAACACGGAAGACAGGAACAAAGGAAACGCGTTGTAAGGTCACTATACAGGGAACAAGAGTGAGTGAATTTGCTGTGAGTGTGAATGTGTAGTGAGTGTAATCAGTCTTTGACAGTCCTCCGGTGGTGTGTGTGCAATCAGTCGTGATATGGAGCAGGAGAGTGTGTGTGTGCGACTGGAAATGTAGTCCTTAAACAAATCTGTAGTTCACGGAAAGTGTGTGTGTCAACCAGCGATCTCTGGCTGTAGATCGCTGGTGATCGTGACAGGCGGAGCTACAAATGCCTATGTGTCAGCATAGTGGCAGATTTGAAAACAAGATTAATGTCCTATGCTAATGAGGGAGAGATCGTCACCAAGTGCGATTATAACAAAATAAAATTAATATATTTTTACTATTAGAAGCTGGTTATATTCACTGACGGTTGCCACACAATTGTTTTTAAATGTGACAAGAGTGATTTTTTCAACACAGGCTCATTGTGAAATCGTAGTCCCGCGTATGTTTCTGGAGTCCGCACATTATGTGGTCAGAGGTATGTATAGCACCGTTTTATTTTTTAAATGGATGCTACGGGGCGGTATGATGCCGTTCCTTTTCCCGCTCACCAGCTGACCGCTTACCTCCGTTTGGACAACTTTCCTGCTGCAATCAGTTTGTCTCGTTAGCTTGCCGTGTTCGTTGGTGGGCTTGAGACACATGAACACAGGGTTCGAGTCTGCTTAAAAACTGCCCCTTTTAGGCTTTGATCCAAATTGTACCATTTCTGATGCTTTAAATTCAAATGAGATTGTGCTCTTTCCAAAAGAGGGCGGAGCTACAAATGCCTATGTGTCAGCATAGTGGCAGATTCGAAAACGAGATTAATGTCCTATGCTAATGAGGGAGAGATTGTCACCAAGTGTGATTATAACAAAATAAAATTTATATATTTTTACTATTAGAAGCTGGTTATATTCACTGACGGTTGCCACACAACTGTGTATAAAAGTGATAAGAGTAATTTTTTCAACACAGGCTCATTCTGAAGATGTACAGTAGTCCCACGTACATTTCTGGAGTCCGCACATTATGTGGTCAGAGGTATGTGTGGCAGTGTTTCATTTGTTAAATGAAAACTACGGGGTGGTATGATGCCGTTCCTTTTCACGCTTATCAGCTGACCGCTTAGCTCCGTTTGGACAACTTTCCTGCTGCAATCAGTTTGTCCCGTTAGCTTGCAGTGTTCGTTGGTGGACTTGAGACGCATGACGTCAGGGTTCGAGTCTGCTTAAAAACTGCCCCTTTTAGGCTTTGATCCAAATTGTACCATTTCTGATGCTATAAATTCAAATGAGATTGTGCTCTTTCCAAAAGAGGGCGGAGCTACAAATGCCTATGTGTCAGCATAGTGGCAGATTCGAAAACGAGATTAATGTCCTATGCTAATTAGGGAGAGATCGTCACCAAGTGTGATTATAACAAAATAAAATTCATATATTTTTACTATTAGAAGCTGGTTATATTCACAGACGGTTGCCAAACAACTGTGTTTAAAAGTGATGAGTGAATTTTTTCAACACAGGTTCATTCTGAAGATGTAGTCCCATGTACGTTTCTGGAGTCCACACATTATGTGGTCAGAGGTATGTATGGCAGCGTTTTATTGTTGAAATGAATGCGACGGGGCGGTATGGTGCTGTTCCTTTTCGCGCTTATCAGCTGACCGCTTACCTCCGTTTGGACGACTTTTGCACTGCAATCAGAATGTCCCGTTAGCTTGCCGTGTTCGAGAAAACAAAAAGTGCAAAAATATGTATCTCCTGGGACGTATTTCGCGGCCTCCAGAAATGCACAAGGGACTACGATTTCAGAATGAGCCTGGGTTGGATTTTTTTGCATAATAGGTTCCCTTTAAGTCAAAAGTGTTTATTTTGGCATCACTGGTAAAATAATAATGAATTAATTCTTAAGAAAAACGCTCTTCTGTAAACTGCTCCTCTCAGTGCGCCATGAGCCCTGGATGCGTCTGCACTAACATCAGACTGAGCGGCTCATCTGATACCATGAACTTGCATTCCACATGCATGTCCACATACAGGTTGTGTTCCACTCGCAGACGGAAAAGATAGTGAAGCTCTTACATCTCACTGTGATTCATGTGCTTCAGATGTCTCAGCACTTACCGTCGGTCATACAAACACACACGCATACATAAAATACCTGCTCCATATGAGCTTCTGACGGCACACCGTGTCATATGAGACACATGAGATTCTCCAATTAATAAATCAGATAAACTGTTAATGCAATGGAGCAACTGTAAGACACTTTTAAACAAACTAATTACGATGATACCTCTCGACATTAAAAGATTAGTCAATCATGTTCGGTAATTTAAATAATATAAGTAATTGTGTTCATTTGGATCAAATTAAGCCTGCAAGTAATTTCTGTTAATTCAATTAAAGGGATAGCACATCCAAAAATGAAAATTCTGTCATTATTTATTTTCATGTTAGCAGAGTAGGTGTATATAATAAAAGTAAGATCTATGAAAAAAATAACCAGATTTTTCACAAATGAAGCATGAGCGCACAATGCTTTTCACCCCATGAATGCAATCAAGCCTTAAAAATACACCCTGGATCGCCCCCTTTAAAACATCAAGGTGAATGTTGTACAAGTGTAAAATAGATAAGATTTAAACATGGTTGACTTAAAGGTGCTGTCTTCTAAAGCATAAAAATGGCATAATATGTTTGCAGATATTTAAGAAACATGCTAAGTGAACATTCTTGTTTATCTGAAAAACTATACTAAAGTCAGTTACTCTGCTTTGAAAATGGGTGTTCTGTGCTGGAACTTCTGTCTTTGTTTGGTCCTTTTTAACCCATCCAATGCCACTTTAGCCAATTATATTTCAGCACCCCGGGTTGCCTTGGTGGAAAACTTTATTCATTCAGTCATAAAGGCTCTCAAAGTATGTGTCCGTGACCGAAATGCGACCTCCGGTGGACAGTAGCAGACTCCGAAATGAGACGCAGAGTTCCACATGAGGTTATTCATTAGCAAATGATATAAATATTACAAACATAAACATTAGGTTAAGCAGGTTACATTGTAACTCTGTGTCCTAACAACACGCCACGTGATGAGATTTGCAGTGCAATTTGGCTGTTTGCACCAGACGAAACACCACAGAAATTTATACACAGCCATTTAGAAGCACAGAATAGTGCACTCACTGCACTTTAACAAAATGGTAAGGTTTATAATCTAATTAATACATGCTAAACCTCTTTAACATTAGTAAATGTACATGCTGAATCACTGATATGTGTTGGCTTGCACTGAGTCTGCAGTTCAGTTTCAAACGTTTTATTTTATTTTCAAGATTTGAGGTGAACTATTTGCTGTAATTTTCAGTACATGGCAACAAATGTTAAGTAAAATGGCATTCACACTCACATTATTATTTTTTAGCACTGAATAAGGACCATAGGTGTACCTGAAGTGATCATTGTTTTCTGTTGTTCAGCGTAATGAAATAGAAGCTGTTTCTGAAATGTAAATTTCAAGTGTTGGTTAGGACAAAAACTCCTTTTAATATGGAAAATATTTCTTCTATCACATGCCGCTGCCTTTATTTAGAACACGACTTAAATAAGCCTTAAATCAGCCTTTAGGCTCGATAGTCAGCCTAAAGACACTCCTTTAGATATATAAACAATCTGGCAACCTGCGCTTGTGTGTGCTTTGAACCAGGAGTGCATTACCTAGGCCAACCACTGGGTGTCAAACTTATTGTACATACTGCATCTTTAATTTAATATGGAAGAGTAGGGACGAAAGTAACAAAGCTATTTTCTCAGAGCCCTGACAACGTTTAGTGTTTAGGCCCTAACAGCACATTCAGCTTGCAAGCAAGGATTTCAAGGACAAACATGATGTAAATTTATCACTGTGTCCTGTGGTTTTTAAGAGGAGAAAGTAAATTATTTTAGCTGTACTTTTTCCCTATTTTCAAGCGGTGTTCTCTATTCATATGTCACAGTAATGATTAATCTACAGGATATTTAGTGCAATAACACATCCTTAAGTTTGCAGTGTCTGAGTCTTTCAGTTTAAAAGTAAACCAGGTTTAAATGGCAGAGTTCCTGTGCATGGGGACGAAAGTAACACTGTTATTTATGCCCCACTGCCAACAGCCTTATTTTCACTTCCACATTAGAGTTTGCAGTGTCTCCATCCATATGTTTTAATCAAATTTATGCATATAGCCAACAATAATAAAACAAAACATCTAAATAATAAAATTTTGTATTGTTGGGTTACTTTTGAAACATTTGATGGAACTGAAATTTGTAACAACTAATAAGTTAACTTAATTCCTTCATGTTGTCTCAACACAAATTGATAGTTTGGAACCCAGCATTTTTTTATAGTAAAGATTAGACCTATAAACATAGCATTTGTCGTGTTCCTTTTGTCCCTTGCTGCAACACTCCTAGTGAACAATGCGAATTATATTTAAAGTAAAATTATTTTCAAGTTGTTCTACATTTGTGATATAAATACCTGATATTGATAGACCACTTTTTAGTTAGTAACCACAGCAAAATATATATTTCTGTCTAAACCACTGTCTTGATCACATTGGCATTGAAATATTTTACAAACCACACAGAAAGAACTGAAGAGTGAAAAAAGAAACGATAACCTTTAAATTTTAAAGCTAAATTTTGGTTCACTTTTGAATTAAAATTAAGTAGAAGTTTTTTTATTTTAATATATTTTTAAATGACATCTAATTTATTAATAAAAACTATTTAGGCTTTCAGTGTTTTGAGGGATATTTAGTGTATTCTGATCTATAGTAATCTCTGATTAGTTATTTCAGAGGTTAAGTCAAACTATACAAACTCTGCTTCTAATTGTACTTTACTTTTAGACTATATGTTGATACAAACAGCTGTTTTACAAGAAAAAGTGTCTTGTGGACATAAACGGTGTCCATCGGTGCTCTACATCTGCCAGATTCAATGAACTGTCAAGTTAATATTCATTCATTTATTCATTCATTCATTTTCTTGTCGGCTTAGTCCCTTTATTAATCTAGGGTTGCCACAGCAGAATGAACCACCAACTTATCCAGCATATGTTTTACACAGCGGATGCCCTTCCAGCCGCAACCCATCCCTGGGAAACATCCATACACACTCATTCACACTCATACACTACAGACTAGTATACCCAATTCACTTATAGCGCATGTCTTTGGACTTGTGGGGGAAACCGGAGCACCCAGAGAAAAACCCACACGACCACGAGGAGAACATGCAAACTCCACACAGAATTGCCAACTGACCCTGTCGGGGCTCAAATCAGCGACCTTCTTGCTGTGAGGCGATTGGTTAGCACTTTATAATAACTACACGCTATGAATCATCTATTAAGCATTAGCAAATAGTGAATTCATTAATTGTTAAGCATTAACTCTGCATTAATAAACGTTTGTAAGCAGTTAATTCCTGCAGCTACAAATGCTCTATTCTTGACTTATAAGTACATTTATAATGTGCTTAATAATTGTGTTTTCACACTTTCTTAAGGATTTATTTTTCATTACTAAATTAAGTATCGCATTATTTACAAACCATTTGTATTTAAGAGTAGTTGGTGGTTTTTAAAGATCATTCAGAATGAGTTAGTAAACGATTAATAAACTATTAAAATCAACATTTATATATTGCATTATTCAGGCATATATTAATGGTTACTATGTATGTTAATAAATGCTTTATTAACTCAATTTCCTGCAGTTTTGTAACCTAATCTAAAGTGAGGACTATTCATGCTTTATAAATCCCTTATAAAAGATTATTAAAGGCTCAGTTTTATTCTAAACAGGAAAAAAGAACATAGACGACTTTATTCATTTCTGTTAATTTGAATCAGAATTATTACCCCTCCCCCACCCCGTTATTAGTCCCCCTGTTCATTCCCCCCCCCCTATTTCTGTTTAACAGAGAGAAGAGTTTTTCAACACATTTCTAAACCCAATAGCTTTAATAACTCATTTCTAATCACTGATTTATTTTATCTTTGTCATGATGACAGCACAAAATAGATTTGACTAGATATTTTTCAAGACACTTCTATACAGCTTAAAGGGACATTGAAAATAATTTTGACCATTAAAATGGTTTTAAAAAAAAATTCAAAGCTGCTTTTATTCTTGCCAAAATAAAACAAATTAGACTTTCTCCAGAAGAAAAAAATATTATCAGACACACTGTAAAAACTTCCTTGCTCTGTTAAACATCATTTGGGAAATAGTTAAAATCAAATATGGGCTAATAATTCTGACTTCAACTGTACACAAATGAAACTGTATCAAATAAAAAATAAATCTTTGCAACCTTATCTAAAATAAAATTACTATTCAGGTAAAACATCACTAAATAACTTTAAAATGTTGTATCATAATATACTGTTAAATTATATTGTTTTTTATCCAATTTTTTGTTGTATTTTGACACTCCTGTTATTCAGCAATGTTTAAACTTTACAGTCATTTTATTATTTAGATAGGATTGCAAAGATATATTGTTCATGTGATATTAAGCCTTTAACTGTCATTTATAAGGGATTTATAAAGCATGAATAGTCCTCACTTTAGATTAGGTCACAAAACTGCAGGAAATTGAGCTAATAAAGCATTTATTAACATACATAGTAACCATTACTATATGCCTGAATAATGCAATATATAAATGTTGATTTTAATAGTTTATTAATCGTTTACTAACTCATTCTGAATGATCTTAAAAACCACCAACTACTCTTAAATACAAATGGTTTGTAAATAATGCGATACTTAATTTAGTAATGAAAAATAAATCCTTAAGAAAGTGTGAAAACACAATTATTAAGCACATTATAAATGTACTTATAAGTCAAGAATAGAGCATTTGTAGCTGCAGGAATTAACTGCTTACAAACGTTTATTAATGCAGAGTTAATGCTTAACAATTAATGAATTCACTATTTGCTAATGCTTAATAGATGATTCATAGCGTGTAGTTATTATAAAGTGCTACTGGCGATGGTGCTACTCACTGCGCATACTGTGGCGCCTTAAGTAAATATTATTATATTAATTTCGTTTATTGGGACACAAAAAAATTGCAAGGAATTTGTTTTTAAGACATGTCTTTTAATGTTACTGTTTGCATATGGGGGCAGCACGGTGGCTCAGTGGTTAGCACTGTCGGCTCACAGCAAGAAAGGTGCTAGTTTGAGTCCCAGCTGGGTCAGGTGGTATTTCTCTGTGGAGTTTGCATGTTCTCTCAGTGTTGGCGTGGGTTTCCTTCAGGTGCTCCAGTGTCCCCCACAGTCCAAAGACATGCGCTTAAGGTGAATTGAATAGACTGAATTGGCCGTAGTGTATGTGTGTGAATGAGTGTGTATTGATGTTTACCAGTACTACTGTAGGTTGCAGCTGTGTAAAGCATATGCTGGATAAGTTGGTGGTTCATTCCGCTGTGGTGACCCCTGATGAATAAAGGTGAAAGGAACGTGAATCAATTAATGAAAAGAGTATTTATAGCTAGGAAATGAACAAATTTCCAGTTTCTCTAGATTTACATTTTACAGTTTGAGTAAAACATGCATTTAATTCTGTAAACTACTGGTGGCATTTCTAACAGAGTTGAAATAGAAATGTTGTCATTTAGAACATGCACAGCAAATTCACTTGTGTTAAATTTCGAGTGTTGCGGTAATTCAGTGTTGAAGTGTTGCGAGTGTGTGAAAGTGTTGAAATTCTAGAGTTAAATCTAAAATAACACTCTCAATGTTGGAAGCTGATTTGCCTCCTTGTCATACAGAGTTACACGTATCTAACGCTAATAGTGCAGACTACTACATCCGGGAATTTATGCAGCAATATCTCTGGAGGGTTTTTCCAGATGCCATTTTTTTCTGCCACGAGGAGCAATGAGAAGTTTGTGTATAGACATTTGACATCCACATTGTTGTATATATGTTAGTCTTAAAGATCTCACAAAAAAAGCCTAATTTTTATCTTCATTTTGTTCTGTCCTAGCTACGCTATATTAAAACTAAAGAATATAAAGCTGTCTTAAAACTGCTGCTTTGGTTAAAAAACGGTTTGTGACTGTTTTAAATTGTTTTCCTTAAACATAAACGGAATAGTTAATAAAGTGTTGCTGATATTAAACAAGATGTATTTTTATTTCTGTGCGGTGTTGAAAATTTTACCGAAGAGTGTTAACACATAACACTGAGTGGTGTTTATATGTGTCACATCCCTGGCTCGTTCCTGCTGCTCCCTCACCATCTCGCTCCAATCACCTCTCTCGCTCTCCAGCCACCTCGCATCACACCCGCACACATTCACCTGATTACTAATTCCACACACCTGCACCAGCAATCATAGCTCCCTATACAAACTCCCCCATTACAGTCATTTCTTGGCTGGAATCGAAGTCAGATGGTTCATCTCACCTTCACCCTGGCGCTCCTTCTTCCGTGGATGTTCCCCCTCTCTTATGGACGTTTCTCCTAACCTGTGGATGCACATGCAATGATTAAAGGAAGTGACTTTACTTTCTGATGGTTGAATAAAGATCCTGGTTTACATTGTGAAAAACACTCTAGTCTGCTCTCCATCCAAGAATATCTCTTACCTGCTTCTCCTGTTGGACTATCCACTGTGTGTTTGAATAAATTGTTGAAAAGAGATAACCATCCTTGTATTCATTGTATGACCGTGAAAATATGATCCTTTGTGGTGTTAATATTTTACACTATACGACTTTGCTAATTAACACTCTCTGGGTGTTGATTACTCTTTCAAAAGTGTTATTTTTTATTTTATGGTGGTTCCCAAATAAACTCTACGGGAGTGTTCATTTTAACTCTAAGGTAGTTAAATCTACCATCTACAATTTGCTGTGTAATTGCATTAAATGACAATTCAAATTTAAATTGCAATCTTACCTATTATGAATAAATTACTTTTTATAAAGGGTTTAATCACAGCTGTGTGGCAACAGTGTGTATATATAGCTAGACTTTTATGCTAAAAATTAATTTGTTCTATTTTTATAATCACTTCAAAAAGACAATCTGCAGAAACACTATTGTGAAAATGTCTCCCTCATTAGCATTGCATCTTTAAATGTATTAAAATATGAACACCGAATTTCATGAATTATTACAATGCCCGCATTATTAGTCTGGTTTATGAATGTGTATTGCACACCATTTCTCATTTGTTAATGCTTTAACATCACTTCTATCCTCAGGTCTTTACACTGGCTCCCAGATACATTCAGAATAGATTTTAAGATACCATTACTTGTCTATAAATCACTAAATGGTCTAGGACCTCAATACATTACAGATATGCTGACTGAATACAAACCTAACAGATCGTTCAGATCTTTAGGATCATATAAACTCGAAATTCCAAGAGTTCAGTCAAATCCGCTGGTGAATCCACCTTCAGCTATTAACAGCGGCCCCCGCTGCTGGACTCAGCTTACAGAAATGATCAGATGTGCTCCAACATTAGGCACGTTCAAATCAAGACTGAAAACACATCTGTTTAGCTGTGCCTTTACTGAATGAGCACTGTGCTGTGTCAGACAGATCGCACTATTGTGTCTTTCTTTTTTTTTTTCATTCCTTTAAAACCTGTTTTAACACATTTTAATTTGTTTTTTATCACTTTTATTATTTGTTTTATTTCATTATACTTGTCTCTTTTATTCCGGTTTATGAAAAGCACTTTGAATTGCCACTGTGTATGAAATGTGCTGTAAATAAACTTGCCTTGCCTTGCCTTGCATAGACAGACCTGAGTGAGAAGCAGCCGTCCGGCATTAGAGTTTTTGCGCCGTATTGTATCTGCCATCGAGACATTAAAGTTGAGCTTAGGATGCACAAATGAGCCACTTCTTTTCACATTAATGACATGAGTTCTGTTTTGAACAACCCAGGCTCATTCTGAAAACTTACCTCTATATTCATTTCTGGAGACCGCCAAACACGTCCTGGGGAGCTACATTTCTTTTGCAGTTTTTGTTTTTGCGATTCCATGAGAGGCCGCTGTTTACGCTTTTTGAGATCTGAAAAATCCACCAGAGGCCACTGTCGACTAACTGTTTGACTGATTGAATGATTGACTGACTGACCGATCGATTGGCCCACCCTTTCTCTTCCCTAAACCCAACCAATAATATTCTATAAAGCACAGATTGGCCCCTCCCACCCACTTCCCTAAACTTAAACAAGAATTAAAAAAAAAGCAATTCAGAAAAAGTACAGCCCTCTTCTGATTTTTACCACATTCTCACCCTGTTATTTACTTTATTTTATTTTTTTGGCCTCTGTTTTTGACTTACCTGCTTTCAGGAACCATTCTTCACTAGACTAACATCCCGTCGTTTTAGTCATCTCATCTTTGCATCTCAAGTCCACCAACATAAATTTTGAGCTAACTGGACAAACTGGTAAAAGCCAGAAAGCTGACCATACGGAGGTAAGCGGTCAGCTAAGTGTGAAAAGGAATGGTGTCATACCCCCCTTAGCGGTCATTTAAAAAATAAAATGCAGCCATAAGTACTTCTGGCTAGATAATTCACGTTTTACAGAAACGTATATAGAGCTACGTCTTCAGAATGAGCCTGTTGGTTTTGAATCTGCCATTATACTGATGCATTTGCATTTGTAGCTCCACCCTCTTTTAAAAAGAGGGCTAGGAACACAATCTCATTTAAATTTAAAGTGACAGTCACTAAAATGCTCCAATTTGGATCAAAGCCTAAAAGAGAGAGTTTCAAAAAGGTTTAAAAATATTTGTGTGGCATTTTGAGCTGAAACTTCACGTACACACTCTAGAGACTTGTAAAAAAAGGGCATAATAGGTTCCCTTTAAAAGATGCCATGTTTTATTTTAGCAATATTTTAGTTTATTTATTTAAGTGTAAAGCTTAGAAAGCCAAATTTGCCAGAATAACCATGATTTTCAAAAAAAAAAAACAAACAAAAAAAACAAACAAATGAAAACATTTGCTCTAATTACAGCATGCTTTCTCTCTCATCTACGTCTGATGAAAAGCTACTGCTTGAGACTGTAAAAGACTAGCATAATTTGAATTATGAAGAATTATGGATTCAGCTAAAAATCTTCTGCAATATTCTGCTGAGGAAGAAAGTCTCCTACATCATGGATGGCCTTAGGGTGGGTAAATTATAGCAGAAACGTTTTAATTTGAAATATTATCAGACATACTTCATCAAAAAGTCTAAGAAGCCATACTGAGCTGTACAAGTATAAAATGAGGGTATAGCAACGTTTGGTTTCTGCCTATATGCAGTAAGACTGTGAAAAGGAAACCGATATGGTTGTCGTATGCTAGAATTGGGTGGTTTGTCAACTAAGTGAGCAAATATGTGTAGTGTGTGTGCGTGTCTGTTGAGGGATGAATGTCCAGCACCTGTTTCTGTCACACTGGGCAGCAGCTGGCAAGAGCCCGTCTGTTCCTTCACCCACACAAAACAAGCCTTCAGCACTGAAAGACAGAGAGAGAGAAAGACAGAAAGAGAGAAAGAGAGACGTTTCTGCTGCTCCTTGCTGACTGAACTGTCTCCCACCATTGGTTCCCACACTTTTTCTTGCTAAAGATTGGTTCCACATAGCTTATGAACACGTCAGATTTCCTTTTGGTAATATTTTGCCTTTACGGACATCCATGAACATGCTAAATATTCAAAAGCTCACTACTGTTCTAAACCTTCACAAACAAATGGCTGTACATTAAACTGAAGAAGAAATATGAACTAGAAAGATTGAAATAGTTATATTTTTAAGTATTTTGTTTATATTGAGCCTGCAACATCATATATTAAAATATACTTGGTCAGATTGTATCTTGACGTTCCCCATCAGTCTGCAATGTTGCCCTCTGCTGGTGGAATGTGGTTACAGATATATGAGTTTTCCTTTGTGTCAATAGTTACTTTATATGAAATAGTTTCCTATGTTGTGTTGGATGAAACCTTCCAAGTATCAAATGAAAATATAACTGAAAATGCATTGTTGTACAGCCATTTATCAAATTTTGAACATAAACACAAGGTCAAACCTTTAGCGCTAATATACTGTAAGCAGCACCATTCATAAACTAACCAAGAGTTATGACTGTAAAACCAGATACTTATGAATATAAACATGAATTTAAGGGTCGTTAAAGCTACTTAAAAAATCACCCATAATAAAAAAAAATCTCAATAATTTATTAACATTTTAATGAAAAAATAAATAAATGAATAAATAGGCGAGAAAAAAAATGTAGCAGCAAGCAGCAATTATAGGGGTTCAGTAGTTAAACAAATGATTATGCTGTATTTATATTACCTTAACATTACCCTTACCATTTACATTACCTTAAAATAAAATCTGTAACTAGTTCAAATTGTTACAAAAATAGCTTAAAAAATTACAATTTCAGGCCAATCGACAAAGAAAAACATTTTCCACATTTTTAACAGATGTAGTTTGACCATTAGGTTAAACCTGTTAAACAGTGTCATGTTTAGAACTGTGTATCTACATGTGCCCTGCAGATGTACCAACGTTTCAAATTTCTGCCAAACAACGCTGTGCAATCTACAGTTGCTTACACACATGTAAAATGCTAAACTTTTTTCACAGACCTCTAGGTCCATGTGAAAGCCCACCATTTATTGGAGTATACGATTTGGTATATTACATAATTGGAGCTCATTTCCTAAAAGCAGAGCCTAAGTAAATTTTACTGCAATAATATGTAGAAGTTTATACTTTCAGTTAATTTCCACTTTAATGACAACCTAATCTTAATCTGTAGGGTTTAATATGGAGTTTCCCTATTCTTTGCAGCTATTACAACTCTTCTTGGAAGTTTTCCTGCAAGGATTGTGGGATTTTGTTCTACAATTCTTCTGGAAGCACATTTGTAAGGTGAAGTACTGATGTTGAATGAGAAGATCTGCCTCACAGTCTCTGCTCTAATTCATCCCAAAGGTGTTCAGTCGGGTTGAGGTCAGGACTTTGTGAGGGCCAATCAAGTTCCTCTACACCAAACTCACTCATCCATGTCTTTAATATGTGTAGGAATAGTATTTTAATTAAAAAAGACTGTAAAAGCACTTTGTAGTTCATAAATACTGGAATCATCACTGCTGCATGTGGGTACACAACTATAAATGAATATGCTTCAATAACACAACAGGATTCCCAGTTTGTGGGAGTTAAATCCTATTTATTTTGTACAGTGACATATATTTACTTGTATGGTGGGCAACCTGTCACATTTTCTGCAAGTAGAGCGCAAGACCATCATGATTGTGAGGTGCTTTGGATGTATGGCCATACACAATAAATGTGCTGTATTGCTTACTAGATGTGCAAAACGAGTGCAAAATGTTAAACACGCAAGTGTGTGTTTGAATTATGAGTACGAGTTTTTGTGAAATATCAGGAGATGTGTGTAATGACATGGGTATGACACAGGTAGTACAAGAAGGTGGTGAATTATGAGGACATTGCTGGTGTCATCATTTCTCAGAAAGCTTATAAATCATGCAAAATGTGTTTTTTTTTTCCAGAAAGTAAAACTTTTCTTATGAGGGTTGGGCTTAGGAGAAGGGTTGTGGTATTTCAATAGAAAATACAATTTATCCAGTATAAAAAACAACCTGGAAACCTATGTAACGTCCCCATAATTCATAAAAACAAATGTGTGTGTGTGTGCACAGCAAACTTTGTAACAGCATTTACCGTATGTGGGCTCTTTCAGCATAGCATAAAGGCTGAATAAACCCCACAACAACTACTTCAAATAACCGCTGGGAAACTTTGTTTCAGTTTTATTTTGGTGTTTGTGACTCTCTCTCCTTTATTGCTATCTGAACTGCTGTCCATCATTGTGCTGTATTTATCTGACATCAGTCACTAGTAGTGGTGGAGTGGTGGCGCAGTGGGTAGCGATGTCGCCTCACAGAAGGTTGCTGGTTCAAGCCTTGGCTGGGTCAGTTGGCATTTCTGTGTGGAGTTTGCATGTTCTCCCCGTGTTGGTGTGGGTTTCCTCTGGGTGCTCTGGTTACTCCCACAGTCCAAAGACATGCGGCACAGGTGAATTGGGCAAGCTAAAATTGTCAGTAGTGTATTTGTGTGAATGAGAGTGTAAAGGTTGCAGCTGGACGGGCATCCCCTGTGTAAAATATATGCTGTATGAGTTGGAGGTGCATTCCGCTGTGGTGACCCCAGATAATTAAAGAGACTAAGCCGAAAGGAAATTGAATGAATCACTAGTACTATCCTTCTGGAGCAACACGTGCAAACAGTGGGCGGGAGAACCAACTTTGAGTATGGAGTGGAGAGAGCCATCTGATTTACATTTAAAGGCACAGGCCCAAAACAGGTAAATCTGACATTTTCAGCAGGGTATAATAAATGATCTGATGGGTATTTTGAGCTGCAACTACAAATACACATTCTGGAGACACCAAAGACATATTTTAGAGCTTGTTAAAAGTGGGAAAATAGGAGCCCTTTAGGAGATACTTTCACAGAGATGAAGGTGCAGAGCTGAACCTCTGAGAAGTGACCCCACACTATAATCACCCCTCCAACAAACTTTACATTTGCTTCAGTTTGTTTTTATTAAAACTCAAACAGCTGAGCGTGGAACATGCAGTAACAAATTAATTTTACAGATAGACTTATTGCTCAGGTGGCGACCTATAGTATCACACATGCATCCACTGAGCTCCTTAGAGTGACCCATTCTTTCACAAATGTGTGCAGAAGAATTCTGCATGCTAAAGTGCTTGAGTTTATACACACATGGCCATGTGAGTTTTAATCAAACAGGACTAAACCTTATTTGTTCTATTTTAGCTGATGTCCCTTTCCTACTTATTATAACAGGAATGAATCTACTGAATACACTGCTGTTCCTGATTTATTTAAAATAATGCTTTAACAAAAATAATTCCTACATCACAAATAGTGATAAACAAACAAACAAACAAACAAGCAAACAGAGACATGCTAAACACACATTAAATGAACAGTTCCCCCCCAAAATAATATTCTATCATCATTTACTCATCCTCCTTGTTCCAAACCTGTTTGAGTTTTTTCATCTGTTGAACACAAAGGATGACAATGAAAAAATGTTTGAAGAATCAGCAACTGACCTCCATAGTGTATATACTGTGTGTATATATATATATATATATATATACTTCTATTACTACTACTTTGGATGTCAATATCTTGTTTTGTGTTCAACAAACGAAATAAATAAGAAGAATATGTAACAGAAGAAATAAATAATAAATTAATTCATTCATTCATTTTCTTTTCGGCTTAGTCCCTTTATTAATCAGGGTCGCCACAGCGGAATAAACCGCCAACTTATCCAGATTAGGTTCTATGCAGCGGATGCCCTTCCAGCTGCAACCCAACACTGGGAAACGCCATACACACTCATTCACACACACACTACGGCCAATTTAGCTTACCCAATTCCCCTATATATGTCTTTGGACTGTGGGAGAAACCGGAGCACCAAGAGGAAACCTTTGCCAACACGGGGCGAACATGCAAACTTTTGATTGTGCTACCCACTGCACCACCGTGACACCCTAAATAAAAAATAAAAGAGGAAATAATTTAAAAAAAAGGTTAGAACCAATTGAGCATATGAGTAAATGATGAGAAAATTGTACTTCTTGAGTAAACTGTCAGTAAAGACGCCATGGTGGCGTAGTGGGTAGCATGTTCGCCTCACAGCAAGAAAGTCGCTGGTTCGAGCCCCAGCTGAGTCAGTTGGCATTTCTCTGCAGAGTGTGCATGTTCTCCCCGTGGTTCCGTGGGTTTCCTCCAGGTGCTCTGGTTTCCCTCACAAGTCCAAAGACATGTGGTATAGGTGAATTGGCTTGGCTAAATTGGTATGAGTGTGAATGAGTGTGGATGTTTCCCAGAGATTCGTTGCAGCTGGAAGGGCATTCACTGCGCAAAAACATATGCTGGATAAGTTGGCGGTTCATTCCGCTGTGGCGACCCCAGATTAATAAAGGGACTAAGCCGAAAAGAAAATGAATGAATTAATAAACTGTTTAATGGTTCAAAAATACAAATAAAGGGAATAATAGTTATATCTCATGACCAGCAGATGGCAGTGTTGCACTGTCTGATTCACATGCTGGTATGGCTGTGTTATCAGTCTGTGTTCTCCATAACCAGTAGTGCACTTAATTTCACTGATTGCAAACAACATTTCTATTCAAACCATATTGGCCAGCCATACAAAATATTGTATAGGATTTGTGAAATTTGAAAGTGTGTTTCTTAAATGGTCTTCATTTTCTTTGATGCTTGTTATGTTAAATTTTAATAACAGCTAAAATATCATCTACTAAACACCATCCAGTTTATAAGGGACTGCTTACAAAATCTGTTCTTACAGTATAAGTGGTCTTCCTTAACAACATAAAGAAGCTAAAATATATTTTTTTACATAGTCGATGCCAACTATATACTTTGTGTGGATACTATGCTTGGATAATATGTTTTTTAAATGAATTAATGAGAGATCATTGCCCTCGAAGCAATATGTCCCAATTGCATCTTTATTTTAATTTTAACATTATTTTAGATGACTCCTTTTGTCAAGAAATAGAAATGGTAAAATAGAAGAACATGCCAAATTCATCTCAAAGATAATAATATATACAGCTTACACAACAGTTGCTAGTATATTATCTAAATCTTATTTAAAGATAAGTAATAAATAGACCATTTAGCCTACACACGACAACCAAGTGGAATATATATCTAATAGGGTGGTATAATTAAAGTGAATTAAAGAAACATTACAAATTTGATCATAAAGTAAGGTTAAAATATTAAAACATAGGTGTACATCGTCAATGTTTCACTTACAAGATGTGTAATTTTAAATACTTCTTGTGTTGCTTTCATTTTGTTGTGTTGCAGTTATCAATTCATACAAAAATCTATCGTTTCCTGACAAACAAAATTTTACTATATGTTTACAAAAATATCAGCTGCATTGAAATAAAGTCTAACAGGCCTGTAGCAATTCTCTATGGGGCCAGAACAGTCTCAAAGATAATACATTTATGAAATAAAGTTTATACACAGCACATTTCACATTTGCAAAATCCAATTTGCAAATTCAAAACACAATTCATAAATGCAACACACAATTTGGGAATTCACAAGTAAAAATATTTTTGCCAGATGAATTGGATTTGTGTATTTCTATAATGGTGTTTTGTATTTACAAATTGGATTTGTGTATTTAAATTAAAGGGTGTTTTGTGTTTACAAAATGGATTTGTGTATTTAATTTAATGGTGTTTTGTGTTTACAAATTGGATTTGTGTATTTTATTTAATGGTG
>CAIGQQ010040405.1:95593-116995 GCA_903798035.1 Danio albolineatus | reverse complement strand
TCTATCTATCTATCTATCTATCTATCTATCTATCTATCTATTCAGAATTTATGTGTATTCAGAAAACCTCCAGAACTTTTACTGTTTACATTGTTTTCCACTGATTTATGTCATTCTGTTTTCTTGTGTTTATATTCTGTAGCCTATGTATCCTGAGCCAACTAAATTGGCCATAGTGTATGTGTGTGAATGAGTGTGTATGGATGTTTTTCTGTACTGGATTACAGCTGGAAGGGCATCCGCTGCGTAAAACATATGCTGCACAAGTTGGCGGTTCATTCCACTGTGGTGACCCCTGATGAATAAAAGGATTAGGCCGAAGGTAAATGAATAAACTAATAAATGTATCCTGAGCTTCTGAATAAAGCTGGTGAACAGCTTATTCTGATTTTGATAAATACCTAGAGGAGAGAGAGAGAGAGAGAGAGAGAGAGAGAGAGAGAGAGAGAGAGAGCTCCAAAACATCTTCTCCTTTTCCATTTTGCGAATTTAGTGCGTGCTCTTTACAAAAGAGTTACTTGACAGATTTGCCGTCTTGTAGCTGTTTAATGAGCTCCCCGAGCACAACGCTGATAGCGGCTCTCCGAGCGCACAGAGCCGAAGCTACTGACACCTTATCTGGACAAGCAAGGTCAGATCACCCAACCGCCCGTCCGCACGCCCTGCCAAAACAACAAACTTTTTTTAAATTCTCCAAATACGCCAAGCTAAATGCGCGCAGACAGAGCTTAGGCTTGAGGGTGAAAGAGAGGACACGGGATGAATGAGAGGAGACTGGCACGCTTTGCCAATTAAAGCGAGCGCGGAAGACACGCGGAGGGTTTCGCTTGACTGCGGCTGTGAACCGCGGACCGGGATAATAGGGCTCGGTCTGCAGCTCAATCGATGACACCCGTCTCCCTTTCACCGCAAAAATACCTCCCACTGCCGCTGTCGGAGAAGAAATGTCAGCTGGTGTATACGCAGACATAAAAACAAACCACTGGACATTAACAGAAATGTTTGACCCTTGACCACAAAACCAGTCATACACTGAATAATGGATAATGATAATAATGCATTCACTTAATTTTCTTCAGGTAAGTGGTTGCAAATAATTGATATGGGCGGAATTTAAAATTAAATTCAGTAATGTTTAACTAAATGTATTTGTTTGAATTCAACCTATATCAATTGTTTGCAAACACCTTAAAAATGGTAAATAAAGGGACTAAGCCCACAAGAAAATGAATGAATGAATCTAAATAATAATAATCGCCTTAAATTTGTCTAAATAAGTTGCTTCTTCCACATGATCGATTTGTGTTGGGACAACATAACGTAATTAGTTTTTATTTTTACAAATTTTAGTGGATTGAACATAGAACAATTAAGTAGTCAAAAAAACAAAACAAAAAAACCCTCAAGAATTGTGTTGTTTGGGCTCATTTTATATTAGTAAACCGATCAAGCAGCAAACATAACTTTTGAGTGCATTTTATAAGTGAAACATTAGATTAGTTACAGAAGGAATTGTACAAAATGTCTTCATGGAAGATGATTTTTACTTATATAAATATAAATATTGTAGTAAATTTTGTCATAAAATAAAAATCCACCATTTTAACACTTACAATGTTTTTTGGCTTCCCCCATAAACATACCTGCGCAAAACAAACTGTTTTTTGGTGGTCATATTCACATGAAGAAACTGCATATATCTACAACAGCCCTGTAAAACCTAACAGTCAACTTTATCAAAGGAAATGAGTGTAGTTAACTCAAAATTTACAGAAGGTTAAATCTACTCATTTGGAAAGAGTTTTGAACTCAGTGTTGAAGGTAATGAGTTAATTAATTACCTCATTACTTCAACTTAAATGGAGTAAGTTTACAGTACTCATATAGATTCTTTTTATAAGCTTAAATGGTTTATAGCAGTCGTTTTCCTCAAGCAGTTTGAGTTGCCTTAACTTATTGGGTTTTACGGTACTCAGTTGGTTTGAGTCCTCTTCATTTATTGGGTTTTACTGTGCTCAAATTGCTTCGTTTACTCAAATGGATTAAGTTCACAGTACTCATTAGGATTAGTTTTTGAACTTAAATGTTTGTTGCAATCAGTTTCCTCAAATATTTTGAGTTACCTTAATTTATTGGGTTTTACAGTGAGGAGTTTTCAGACTTTTAAACACCACAGAGCCTGAAATGTAATCATTCATGTGCGAGGGACCTTCCGAAATGTAAAAGACATCTATATAACTTTTATTATGAGCATGAATATTTTAAAGGGGTCTTAAGTGTAGTTTGGACAATATTTACATGAATGCAGTTTTAGTCATTATGTTTAATTTTATTTAACTGGAGTGTGGTCTTAGAATTCTGCATATTTGTCCAAAGGGCGAGAAAATGAATTCACTTAACCTTTGCCTTCACTTAACCTCTGCAATAAAGCAGAAAAAAAATCATTTCAATTCTTAAATCTATTTTGCATGTAGTTGGAGTGTACATGTGTGTGCCTGCAGTTTTTGTAATGTAAAAATGTTTTTTACATGTCAAAATGAACCCCTAAGAGAACGTTGTACCCTAAATATGCACAGCCTTCATGAAAGTAGAAAATGGTTATTTATTTTTTTTAATGTTGGTGTCATTTTGAGAAAATTAATCAAACTTGAAGATAAAGAAACAAATTTTTTCTTTATGCTGTTAAAATGATCAGGGGTCATTTTTGACCTGTAAGTCAATAGGGTGACCGTAATTAAATTAGTACCATTCATTTTAATCTAATTTGTATTTATTTTTTTGTATTAATCAAAATTTCCTTTATTTTAAAACTAATCAGAATAAACAAAATAAATTGTAACATTTTTTGTATAATTAATTAAAATCTTTTTTAATCATAAACTCTAAATCCTTTGGTAAAATATGGACTAACACAATTATTGGGTTATATTTTCAGTCCCATTTTTAACCCAGTGATTCACTTTGTCCACATTTCATCAAAGATATCAATCATTCATTATTTTCCTTCGGCTTAGTCCCTTAGTTTATCAGGGGTCACCACAGCAGAATCAACCGTCAACTTATCCAGCATATGTTTTACACAGCAGATGCCGTTCCAGCCACAACTCATACACTCATTCACCTTCACACACATTCACTATATGGCCAATTTAGTTCATCTATAGCGCATGTGTTTGGACTGAGGGGGAAACCGGAGCACCTACATGCACACACAGGGAGATCATGCAAACCACACATGCAAAAGCGACCTTCTTGTTGTGAGGTGACAGTGTTAACCACTGATCCACCATGCTGCCATCAAAACTATCATAATTATAACAAAATCCAAAAACTTTATATTTGATTACATGGGATCTTTAAAAAAAAATTCAACATATGAAATATGTCCACAGTCTAGAACTTTCTGTTGTTCACAGATTTTTTTTTATCTAGCAGGATGTCGATCAGAAAAAATCATTTGCAAAAAAGCATACCGGAGTAAGTTCCACATCTTTTCATATGAAATATGGAGTGGCACGGTGGCTCAGTGGTTAGCACTATCGCCTCACATCAAGAAGGTCACTGGTTTGAGCCTCGGCTGGGTCAGGTGACATTTCTATGTGAAGTTTGCATGTTATCCTCGTGTTTGCGTGAGTTTCCTTCGAGTGCTCCGGTTTCCCTCATAGTCCAAAGACATGCGCTATAGGTGAATTGAATGAATTAAATGGGGTATGAGTGTGTGTGTGAATGCAAGACTATATGAGTGTTTCCTCATACTGGGTCCCGCTGGAAGGGCATCCGCTGCGTTTCATTCCACTGTGGCGACCCCTGATAAATAAGAGATTAAGCTAAAGGAAAATGAATGAATGAATGACATATCACAAGCCCAAAAAAGTAAAGAGCAAGACATTCCAAAAATAATGAAAACAAGTGGCAGTTATCATCTGGGAACAAGTTACAATTTGGGGAAGGTAACAATTGCATATTAAACCATTTTAAAGGGAACAAGCACAGTCTATGCAATATTGATGAAATTAATTTTTGATGAGGACGTAACCGTCTCCACAATGTAAGATTGAATATCTCCTGTGATTTATGTCATGAATAACTAGTTAATAACTAGTCTATTCTTTAAGAAGAGAGAAATAAATAATCGAAGAAAGAAGACTTTAGAAGGGAACAATTGTATAATGTTAAAGTTAGGCTACATTAAAAAAAAGAATCACAATAAAGTTTATCAGAATCTGAATCAGAATCAGTTTTATTGCTAAGTGTGCTTCACACACAAGGAATTTGCTTTGGCTACCAGTGTACATAAAGTGACAAGTGACTACACAAAATAAATATGAAAAAAGACGATAGACATTAAACAGAGATGCAGTAAGTCCAAAGACCTGGACGTTGAGATGTATGAGAAGAGAAATGAATACTATTAGATTTAATCAGTTAAAATATATGATATAAATATCGTCACCTTAGAATTATAAGACAACAAGATCTGACATTTTTGTCAAAATTGAGTTATTGACATATTCTTATTAAATGACATCTTATTTACACTATGGGATGTTTTTTATAAGTTGTTTACATTTTAAGACTTTTTATTTAAAAAAACAAAAGCTACACACGTACTGTTTGCTATGGAAAGCAAAAACTTTGAACTCAATATCTCAAAATCATTCAGAACACAGATAGAACCTTATAATTACAAGGTGACGATATATCTAGCAGTAGAAAAAGCCAGATCCAATTAGTTCAATTCTATGAGGTGCCTTAAGGGTGCCACGGAGGCGTAGTGGGTAGCACGTTCGCCTCACAGCAAGAAGGTTGCTGGTTTGAACCTCGGCTGGGTCAATTGGCATTTCTGTGTGGAGTTTGCATGTTCTCCCCATGGTCATGTGGGTTTCCTCGGGGGCTCCGGATTGCCCCACAAGTCCAAAGACATGTGGTACAGGTGAATTGGGTAAGCTAAATTGTCCGCAGTGTATGTGTGTGAATGAGTGTGTATGGATGTTTCCCAGAGATCGGTTGCAGCTGGAAGGGCATCCGTTGCGTAAAACATATGCTGGATAGGTTGGCGGTTCATTCCGCTTTGGCAGCTCTAGATTAATAAAGGGACTAAGCCAAAAAGAAAATGAATGAATGAATGGTTTACTTAATAGTCGGGGGCAAATTGACGCCGCTCACAATAGATGAATTAATAGGAAGCATTTAAAACACATTGGATGTATTGATAGTGTTACATGAATCTTGTTCTTATTTGTTTCATTTATGTTTAACTAATAAATATCAATCACATGGTGGCTCAGTGGTTAGCACTGTCACCTCACAGCAAGATTGTCGCTGGTTCAAGTCCCGACTGGGCCAGTTGACATTTCTTTGTGTTTGCATGTTCTTCCCCATGCTGGTGTGGGTTTCCTCTGGGTACTTCGGTTTCCCCAACACCCCAAAGACATGCACTATAGGTGAATTGAATAAACTAAATTGGCCGTCGTGAATAAATGTGAATGAGTGTATATGGGTGTTTCCCAGTATTGGTTTGCAACTGGAAGGGCAACCGCTGTGTAAAACATATACATTCCACTGTGGTGCCCCCAAATGAATAAAGGGACTAAACCAAAAGATAACAAATGAATGAATATCAATCACACAAAGTTCATCAGTTCAGTTATGTTAAAGTGTATAATCCAAATGGATGAAAATTTTATATGCAATCAGAATACACAAATCATACTTGTTAGGCCTTATTTTATTGAGTGTAGTCCTATCTGTTGAGGCAGCAGATGTGTTTATACAGTATACAGTATATGCTGGTGACTGCTGTGCATAAGTGCACTTTTCACCTTGAGCTTTACCCCAGGTTTATGTCCCTTTCCAGGGCCTTTTTACACTGAGCGCAATTAAGCGACACAAATGCGAGATGCGATGATGCCCTTGATTTAAAACAATAGATCCCTGTGGAGCTATTTGCATATAAACGGTGCTGCATAGTGTTTGAAGGGAAAGATGTCAAATTGTGCTGGTAAACATGTCTGATGAGAAATCGGAGACTGTTTCTTTAATATTTTTATATTTCAAAAAGTACATTAATAATTAAAAACTAGTGAGCAATGTAATATGTTGTTAAAAAATACAAGACCCTTTATTCATTCATTTTCTTCTCGGCTTAGTCTCTTTATTAATTAGGGGTCTCCACAGCGGAATGAACCGCCAACTTATCCAGCATGTGTTTTACGCAGCAGATGTCCTTCCAGCAGGGCATCCGCGGCGTAAAAATGTGCTGGATAAGTGATTTAGCATGTGCATTTATTAATGTTAAAGAGGGTTAATATGTATTAATTTGATTATAAATCTTACCATTTCGTAAGTGAGTGCATATTCTGTGCTTCTGAATGGCTGTATTTCAATTTCAGTCGTATTTTGTCTGGTGCAAACAGCAAATTGCTCATCACTGCATATCTTGTCATGTAGTTTGTTGTTAGGACATGCGGTTACAGTGTAACCTGCTCACTTAATGTTTACGCTTGTAATATTTATATTATTATTTATTAATAACCTCATGTGGAACTCTGAATCTGCCTCTCATTTCGGAGTCTGCTAGTGTCAAAACACATGCTTTCTGACTGAATGCATGAAATACATGGTTTTCCACCAAGGTGCTGAAATATAATTGGCTAAACTGGCATAGGGCAAATAAAAGGGACCAAAACAAAAACAGATGTTCTTGCACGGAAAACACATTTTCAAAGCAGAATATCTGACTTCAGCATTGTTTTCAGATAAACAAGAATGCTCACTTGGCATGTTTCTTAAATATTTGCAAACACATTATGATATTTTTATGCTTTAAAAGAGTCAAAAACTTACATATAGCATCTTTAAGATGGGGTGATAGATCCATGGATGACTTTGCTGTAGCCTGCTGTGGGGGATATCTGTCCTTTGGCAGTGAGGTCTGTATTCTGTATCAGCTAGAACTTGAGGGCTTGGTGATCTTAGATGAGAGGAGATGACAGCTAGACGATGCACAAGTTTAGGCCTATTTTAACTTTTAAAAAAGAAAGAGGGTTGCAAGCAATTTGAGTGCACTTACCTAAAGCCACATATTAATGTATCCACATGGTCTAATTCAGGGGTGACCTTTCTGCAGATTTCAGTTGCAACCCATATTAAATACACCTGCTTGTAATTATTAAGTGATGTTCAGGTCCAAAATAATTGATTCAAAAGTGTTTGATCAGGGTATGAGCTGAACTCTACAGGAAGGTAAATCTCCTAGAACAGGGTTGAAGACTCCCTGAAGACCCCCTGACTAACAGTGGTTGGAGCGTATAGTCATAGATGGCAACACTACATGGCCTAACTGAACTATCGGTGCACTCAATTTAAGATAACACCAGTAGGAAATGTTTTCTCATTGTTTTAGTCCTAAATGTGGTCCTAGCTAAAATAGAGTAGACCTTTCTTTAAAACGTTTAAATCCAGTCATAGAAGTCAATTTTATTTTTACGCCAAAGTTCAGTTCCAATGGACCATCTTGAGGGATGTAAACAGTAACAATGGTCCTGATGTATTTCCTGCTTTACATTTCAAATTTCCATAGCTTCTGAAAATCCAGAAAGTTCCACATATTGATATATGGAATGCAAAAACTTTGAAACTCAATATCTCAAAATCATTTAGAGCGCAGATAGAACCTTATAATTACAAGGTGACGATAGTACTAACCAAAAATTAAAGCTGCAGTATGTAAACTTGACACCCAGTGGTTGAACTAGGCATTGCACTCCTGGATCAAAACAAACAGAAGCACAGGTTGCCAGATTGAGGACAGGAGAGAGTGATTTAAACAGTGTTCTAAATAAAAGCAACGGCACCCGGTAGAAGAAATATTCTTCATATTAAAAGGAGTTTTTGTTCTAAACAACACCTCGAATTGATATATTAGAAATCTATTTCTGCTAAACAACAGAAAACTGTGACAATGATCACCTCAGGTAAACTTCATGTGCTTTATTCAATGCTTGATGCTGACAATGTGAGTTTGAATGTCGTTTTACATGACATTTGTTGCCATATACTGAAAGCAGCAGCAGATAGTTCACCTCAGACCTTAAAATTGAACTTTAGAACTAAACACGTGATTCAGCATGTACATTTAATAATGTTAAAGAGGGTTAATATGTATTAAATAGATTATAAACCTTACCATTTTATGAGTGAGTGCATATTCTGTGCTTCTGAATGGCGTGTTTCGTCTGGCGCAAACAGCCAAATTGCTTATCACTACATATCTCGTCATGAAGCGTGTTGTTAGGACTGTTAGGAGTGTTGTGTAACCTGCTCACCAAATGTTTACGTTCGTAATATTTATATTATTTGCTAATTAATAACCTCCAGTGAAACTGAATCTGTCTCATTTCGTAGTCTGCTACTGTCCACCGGAGGTCGCATTTCAGTCATGGACACATGCTTTCAGAGCCTCTCAATGAATGAATGAAATACGCAGTTTTTCACCAAGGCAACCCGGAGTGCAGAAATATACAGTAACTAGCTAAACTGTCATAGGGCAGGTTAAAAGGACATAAACAAAAACAGCGTTCCAGCATGGAAAACACATTTTCAAAGCAGAATATCTGATTTGAGCATTGTTTTTCAGATAAACAAGAATGTTCAATTAGCATGCTTCTTAAATATCTGCAAACAGATAATAGTATTTTTATGCTTTAGAAGAGTCAACAACTTACATACAGCACCTCTAAGTGTTAGTATATTTACAGTAGAAAATTCACAAAATGGAACATGATTTTTACCTAATATTCTAATAAATTTTGTCAAAAAAATCTTTCATTTAGTCTAATACAATGTATTGCTGACTATTCCTACAAATACAATAGTAAATAGAGCCAAAGATACTGTACCATTGATTGTACAGTTACGCCGATGTTCACTTTAAAATATGCAGGACTAGGTTATATATTCATATGTGTAAAGTCTATTCATATATTATAATTGAGGTGTTGCAGCAGTGGGTTTGTGTTTGTCAGGGTGGTGTGTGTGTAAGTGGTGCAGAGATGGTGGCGGTTGACAGTTACCAGTAAGGTTGAAGCTAATCTGTGCCATCAGCTGTCTGTTTGCTGGCTGTCAGCACACACACACATGCACACGCACACACACACACATTAATGCCTGCCTGGTGCCATACACTCCGCTGGCAATGTCAGCTTGTCAGGCCACATATGCTCGTCTGTATGGAAGTTGAGGCGAGGACGTGGGCAGCCTCCGTCTTTTTCCTGTCGTCCCCTACACTCATCTCTCTGTGCCCTTACCCTCCCATCCATAACCTCATCTCCCGCTCACTCTTTTTCTCTTTCTCTACCAACACAACTACATCAAAAGATGTTTCAGTCCATTTTTCAAAATCCTTCTGCTTTCTGGAGAATATCTGTTCTTTTTAGTTTAGTCAATACTGTATCTCGTGATAAAAATGATGTAAATAAAATCTTTAAAAACTGGCAGCTCTGGTTTGTCATAATTTCACTTTTAAAAATAAAAAGTAGAAACAGTTGTGGAATTATACATTTATATAATCTAGTTCCAAGTGAACAATAGTCTATATAACTGAAAATTTATATTATTTGGTTTTTAATTATATTCAAACTTTACCCAGCTAACAAATTTAGGTTGTGAGAACGTTCTCATAACGTTATCTGTAACATTCCGAGAATGTTGAATTGTCCAGTTTGCTTAATGTTACTAGAACTTTTTTATGGTTAGCATAACGTCCTTACAACGTTTTCAAAACATATATTTCCACCAAAATATAATGTTCTAAGAACGTTTATTTGTAACGTTCCAATAATGTTGAAATGTCCAGTTTGCTTAATGTTGCTAAAACGTTTCTTTATGGTTAGCATAATGTTCTTACAACGTTCATAAAACCTACGATGAGAAAGTACAAATAACATCCTGAAGACGTTCCAAGAACTTTGTTATAAGAACATTTTCCATCAACATTTTGAAAACTTTCAAGTGCAAATAACGTCCTGAAGACGTTCCAAAAACATTGTTATAAGAACGTTTTCCATCATTATGAGAACGTTCATCAAGTACAAATAACATCCTGAAGACGTTCCAAGAACTTCGTTATAAGAATATTTTCCATCAACATTTTGAAAACGTTCATCAAGTACAAATAACGTCCTGAAGACGTTCAAAAAACTTTGTTCTAAGAACATTTTTTAACAACGTTACAAGAACGTTAACAACGTTATGAAAACATTCTAAAAACGTTCCATTAATAAAGTTCTGTGCTAGCATTTTCACAACTTTTAAAGAACGTTAGTGAATGTTCTGGGAACGTTCCCTGTTAGCTGGGTAGAAGCTTGAGTGTCACACACATTAAATGGTCACGAAACACCAAAACACGTTTTGAGATGTTGATAGTCATATATGTGTCCCACGCTGCTAAAACACTAATGGGACACATTTATGTCACCAAAAAGTGAAAATTGGTTGTTTTTTCTTTGTTTAGAGCAAATGCGTTCTTCTGGTTTAAAACGAAAATTTGAAGCTACGTCACGGCGATGAGGTCATTGTGTCAATTCCAGAGTGTAGATTGGCTGTCTGTACAGGCTAGTACAAAGTGACATCACTGAGTTTTCAGCACATCTGTTCATTAATTCATGAGAAAGACTTGGTTCGTACCAATTAGCGTGCTCTATTGTGAATGCAATAAAAGATTGGCAAAGAGGAAAGGCAAAGTGATTTTATGAATATTTTTTTAAAATCAAAACATGAATCGTTATTTAAAAGCATATGTTTAAAGAAACTCATAAACATCAATTATTAAGGTCTATAATACAAAACAACTGGTAAAACAAAACTTTAGGTATTGTAAATTAAACATTTAAGGCATTTTTAATAAACATTTGGTAAGCATTTTCTGGTGAATACATTTTCATTATAGATATCCACATCTTCTGGCGTTTGACGTGAGCTGGCAAAAGTCCTGCATATGCAGTGTTTATGCAGACATTTAAGTATTGTAAAGCTAATCAAACATGTTTTATATCTCGTTACAATACTTTCCCATAATTCTATTTCTATTTTAAAACTAAGTAAATGAAATCAACTTTTAAGTGACTACAAAGGTATTGTGTAAAATTGGAGAAAAAAAAGTTTTACATTGTACATGAGAGAATTTTCATGTCACATTTCTGTAACATTTTTGTGAAAAGTGTTCTAAAATAGATCTTTTGATTTATGTTAAAGTATTTTTATTGTAAATATTTGTTTTTTAAATATTGTTTAAAATGTATTTGATGTTTTATATTTACTGAAAATAAATTGCCAAACCCCCCTTTAATAGTTCTTAAAGGAACACATTTGACACGGTTGATGTACAAAGTGTCTTGTCACTGTAGTGGTACATTCATGGATCATATTTGTAACTTTGATGGAGGTACAATATTGTATCTGCAGGTTTTAAAAACCAAAGGTACATTTTGGTTTACCATGGTAAAAATCATGTCCTTAAAGGTACAAACTGCAATGGTACAAAATTGTTTCTTTGTCTTAAAGGTACACTTCTGTTCCATAAAAAAGTACTGCCCCAGTGACAAGGGTTTGTACCTTCTTTAGTACAACATCATACCACTTTTTTTTCTGAGAGTGTACATGAATCTGTTCTAGTATGAGTAATCTGAAGCACACTTAGCAGTTTACTCAGCTTCTTATTGCTCCACTATTATATTTAAAAGTGTATTACACTACTAAATTAGAAATATTACACCATTAAATTAGAAATATTACACATTACTATTGTAGGCAGCATTCAATACACTCATATTCCATTCTAACATTACAATCTTCTTTGTCTCTAGTGTACAGCCCTCTGGCACACACAATACAGCATGACTGACCCCTGCTGGGTAAAGCACTTAGATATGGACATGCTAATACCCTATCACAATATCTCTCACTGCAGTCTTTGCTGAATGAAACGGGTATTGTATCTCAACAACAGTAATGTACAGCATATCGTGACAGAATTCTTCTTTTCAGTCTCATTTTCAGGAAACAAAAACAATGACCTGGCTTATGAATGGACACTGCTGGTCGCCTTGAAAGGAATCTTGGCTAATGGATACTTTCACAGAACGGACAACTGCGATTCAAGTTGTTCCAGCATCTCAGTATGTATGTATGTATGTATACACAGTGAGGATCCAGATGCTATTTCCAGTCTAAGATAGTCTTTGCTTCTTTTTTCCCCCCCTGCTCCTATTGGCCAGACTGGGTTTTATCTCCCTCTGTGCAGTTTGAAAACAATAAAAGAAAAGCGATGTGTCTTGTTCAGTCACTAAATAGCTGTCTCGTTTGGCCCCCCTGAGGTGGCTGCACATCACTGACTGGCCCATTCATCAGCCCAACACTGCAGCCCGACCCACAACCTTCAAACTCCTCCAATAAAGATGATAAATACCTCAGCCGCTGAGAAAGACCAGGGCAAATAAGGAGAGCTAAGCTACACAGAAAGTGTAGGAGTTCTATGAAAGTACACATTGATGGGAATGAAGCGTAAAACACATTCAACGTTGCACACACAACTTTATACAGTACATTTTTAAGAGTTCATTTAATTTTATTGGACAGTTTTGGAAGTGGGCACTCACATCAAGAAGGTCACCAGTTCGAGTCTCATCTGGGAAAGTTGTCATTTCTGTGTGGAGTGTTTCCCCCTAAGTCCAAAGACATGCAATTCTTTCATTCATTTTCTTTTCGGCTTAGTCCCTTTATTAATCTGAGGTCACCACAGCGGAATGAACCGCCAACTTATCCAGCATTTGTTTTACGCAGCTCTGGAAAACATCCATGCAAACATCCATACACACTCATTCACACGCATACACTACAGACAATTTAGCCTACCAAATTCACCTATAGCACGTCTTTGGACTTGTGCGGGAAACCGGAGCAAACCCACGTGGTCACGGTGAAAACATGCCAACTCCACACAGAAATACCAACTGACCCAACCGAGGCTCGAATCAGCGACCTTCTTGCTGTGAGGCGATTGTGCTACCCACTACGCCACTGTGACGCTCTATTGGTGAATTGGGTAAACAAAATTGACCATAGTGTATTGGTGCGTGTGTGAATGTGAGAGGGTACAGTATGGGTGTTTCCCAGTACTGCATTGCAGCTGGAAGGGAATCCACTGTGTAAAACAGATGCCGGAATAGTTGGCAGTTCAATCCACTGTTGTGACCACTGATATATAAGGGATTGAGCCAACAGAAAATGAATGAATAAATGAGTTAAGGAAGTATCTGGAGAAATATAGGATAGTCACATGGTTGAACCTTGTGACATTCTGTCCCAAATGTGGTTCTTTAAGACAAATTTGGTCCATGTTTCATTTCTATTACTGTTTGTAAAGTAATGAAATTTTCCCTGCGCACTTTTTAAGAAACTTTTTGGTGCGTTAATCTAGTCAATACTTTCGTTCAAAGAGGTAATCATTCACACTCATCAGGTAATTGCTTCGTGTTGTTTTTATTTTTAAATTCTTGGGGTGACTCAATAGCACAAAGTTTTGGCACAATGCCTTCCTCAGTGTTTATATTCCTATTACTGTTAAAATTCATTTGGAAGCAAATGCGTATCTTTTCAGAGCTCCTTGTGTTTGGAGCACACCAGGGATCAGATGACAATATTTACACATAATTACATGAATTACAGTTACAGAGCATTTGTAGGGAAGTTTGTTTTAAAGGGTTAGTTCACACAAAAATTGCAATTCTGTTATTAATTGCACACCCTTATATCATTCCAATCCACTGAGGGCTTCATTCGTCTTTGGAATGCAAATTAAGATATTTTTGATGAGTTCCCAAGAGCACTCTCATCCTCCCTAGACAACAACAGTCCAGAAAAGGAATCAAAAACACTGTCAAAACATCCCATGTATCTTCAGTAATTCAACTGTAATCACACAGCACAAAACTTCAAGAATATATTTGTGTACCCAAATAAGCTGTAAACATGACTATGTTTTTACTTATGTCTTCCGCGTCAGATTAGGGTGTGCATTTACAACCCAGTCTCACGGTTGACATTTACAGCATTACTAACATTTGCATTGTGCTGTTGACTCTAATGGCAATTTGTTGTAGTTTCTGTAGCAGTCCTAAGATATAACTGAACAAAGTCATTCGTATGATTACAGTCGAAGCATTGAAGTCACATGGAATGTTTTTGGTTAATTTTTGGAAGTTAAATGTCTCTGGACAGTTGCTGTCTATGGTGGGCCAAAGAGCTCTTGGATTTTATCTAAATTATCTCAATTTGTGTTCTGAAGGATTAACATTTTGAGTGAACCAAACCCACCAAGTATGAACACAAACTTGGTTTAAAAATTGTCAATTATCATAGTCAATCTGAATCTTAAAAAGCCTTTGCATAGCATTACACCTTTTATACAGTAACATGAGATTTTCCAGCATAATCTCAATCGTAACTATTTAACACATTCCCAGAAAAGTGACTATTTCATACAAGTTCATATGATTTGAAACCCAACCGTGATTGGGGGATGACCAAACTGTACTAAAATGTACAAGTTGTCAGGTCCTGTCTTCCATGTGTGTTTGTTTTCATCATGTGGCCTTCCCCATGTGCTCCTTTGTTCTAGTTCCCGCCGTTTCTTCATGTTCATTAGTTCCACCTGTGTCTCACCCCTGTTGATCATTAGTTTCATCAAGCCATGTGTATTTATAGTCCCCGTGTTTAGTTATTCATTGTCTGGCATTCTCTCAGTTGTGTCCTGTCGTCAACCCTTGTCGTTCCTGTGTCTCCTGTATTCTCGATGCCCTTCCAAGTGAGTGTTTGTAAATAAATCTACTTGTTTTAATAAATCCTGCGATCTTTTTGCCTTCCTGAGTGAGTCAAGGCGTGACACAAACAAGATGATACAAATTAGTATGAATTAGTCACTAAATCAAAACGTTACAAATTGCCATGACATTTCATTGGATTTTCTACATTTTGGAGCTTTATAAGGTTGAAAAAAACAAAACAAGATACACTTACTAATTCATTTATTAAGGTAGGAGATCTAACTGGTGTTCCTGCAGTGTACCTAGAAGTATGAAGCATGTGTTCCTCAAGTCCATTTAGCCATACAATTGACCTACTCGCAGGCACCTCTGCCTAAGGGTCACATGTTCAGATCTGGAGGGCCTGGATAAGTATATCCAGGAATCTTTGGTGGTTGGTCCTCATCAGACCTTTATCTCTTGCAAGTTCTTCTTCAAAGACAAAATAATCAATTTCTCTAACCCATTATCGTGGGCTTTGATTGAACTTTTCATCAATGCCACATTGGAAAGTCTTTTGCAGGGGTCCTTTGACTTAAATTGGGCTATCACTGTGTGATTTTTAATAATTGTATGAAATTGTAGCTTGTTGCACTAACATGATTCTCATGTCATACTGTAAGACGACCAGATCATGGCTGAAATCGCACAGTGTGAGCAAGGTTTCAGTTATCCTCCAGCACTGGTAAGAATGCACACTTAGGGAATCTGCCCTGTATAATAAGTTATCTCTACTGAGCTAAAACAACATAACAGTCCAAATGTGTGAGATTAAACAAGTCAAACAGAACCGGTGCCATCTCTAGAGTCATTTCCTGACTGAGAGAATCTGGACCGCTACACCCTGCCAAGCCCTTTTAATGCCTTTGACACCAAACTCCCCCAATGGTCCACATCCCCCAGCGCTCCGAGCTAATTTCACATCAGCATAAAAAAACAAAAAGAAAAACAAAGAAGAGGGCAAAACCCACAGATATGCTCCCGCCGTACCGCTGTACCCTGCAGGCACTTGCCCACAGTCTGCCCGGTCTGACTCTAATACCATGTGGCAAAGGCAGCCTCTGACAGATGTTCCCTGACACTGCCATCCTACAGGAGCAAAGCCTGATGCCTGCACGTTTGACTTTGTGATGTCATACTGACAGCGATGGTGGAAGATGATGTGCATGTGTTGTTGTCCTGGTAATGGATGGAGAAATAAATCAAATGAGATCCAGAGTCCTGCTGCAGTGTCATTAGGAATCGCGTCACGCGCCTACACCGAGCTTACGCCGCTGATGCAGAGCCACGGTGGGCCAGCTGGAGGAATCTGAATTCCCCCTGCGTGCTTTCAAGACGGACCGGGGTTTGATGGATTGGATGGGAGAGGCGTAATGATAGCCTGATCTGCATCTGGATAGCACTGGTATTTTTTATTCGCCTCACACTCTCTCGCACACACACGTTCTCGCTGTAAAAGGGGTTCAGTAGATAAGTTCATCTTGGTGAACAATGTGTGTGTATGTGGGGAAAGAGAGAGACAGGAGAGAAGAGGTTTGGTAATGACCCTAGACATGTTGTACAATGCTGCATATTTCTCCTCCTAGCTGCCACTTTAACGAGCAGATAAAATGGCCTCAGCTGAATAATTAATACTCCGGCCCATTAACGAGGCATTAGAATGCTGGCTTCTGCTTATCGATTTTTCCTGCCATGTCCACCGCTTTCTCTCTCTCCTTTTTTTTTTTTTTGTATTTTAACTTGATAGCGGTGTCTGAGACAGGCAGTGTTTAGGCCAGATCAGGGCTTGAATTGGCGGCTATTGTCAGCTGTGTAATTATACGACTGATCTAAGGCCCTGTTTACACTGTCAGGTCTTGATGACCAATTCGGATTTGTTGCCTATATCAGATTTTTTAGTCTGTCCGTTTACACGTTTTTTTAATTGTGACCCGTATCCGATTCATGTGTTTACACCTGCCATACAATTTACGACGTTGCACAAGCGTAGCAACAATGGAAGAAATTGTCTTGCTGTGAAATATGGGAAGTTCACCCAACTTTAAAATGATTTTGAGGTGGAGGAAGAGGGAAAGGGGCGTCATCGCAGCTTGCACCTATGGTTTATTTATGGTGTCCTCCACTGACTCATCTCCCCACAGGACAAGAAGGCAGGTAACTTCTGCCGTCGACCACTGACCACTTTCCTCCTCTATATTTGCTTTGTTGTTGTTTACCGCGTCGGCGTCTCCACACAGGCTCTTCCTTCTACTTCATTAAACTGGGGAGAAGTACCACATTGTCGCAAGTTTAGTGACGTACAAAACGGAAAACCTTAATAAATCTGATCTGCCTGTTTACATGATAGTCACATTGTCACGTATCTGATTTATATCTGATTTATTTCCACATATGAAGGAGGCCTGAAACCGATCTCTGAATATCCCAATGCATGTGTTCTTTTTGTGTTTACACGGTCAAAGAACAGATCCGATCTGTGTCACATATGAGCAAAAAATCGGAATTAGGTCACATTTAACTGGCAGTGTAAACGGGGCCTAAGAGAGGTTCATGGTCATTCATACTGACGGTGATTTGTAGAGACAAAGCAATGTGACATATGATTAATATTCAGTGAAAGTGATTTCTGATGATTGCAAGCTACGACTAACAATGCAACGTGAATGTGGTGTAGAAATATTCATAAATATTCTGTGATATGATTTTGATTTAGTTTTGATTTAGTGGAATATGTGTGTGGCTGAGAGAGCTTAACATGCTACTATTCATGAAAATACATGAAATGTACACCAGTACATTAGGAAAAGAAAACATGCTGCAATTTCTCACAACACATGGGCTGCGTCTGAAATTGCATACTTCTATACTATATAGTACGCTAAAAAGAGCTGAGTAGTATGTCTGAATTCACAGAATACGAAAAAAGTTATGTGAGAAGTACCAGGATGACCTACTACTTCTGAAGAGATTCTGAAGTGCGCATCTGATAGATGCTATGCTTACCCATGATGTACCACAAAATAATTCATGAATGGAGTGAAGCGACGCAACTGATGTGGGTGTCACGTGATGATGACAAAATGGCGGATGTTGTACATCCGAATTCAATTCATACTACTCACAATCATACTGTATTGAACTTTCTTTTCTAACAGTTGAGTAGTACATTTAAATTCAAATGCAATACCTACTGAATAGTAGGCGATTTCGGATGCAGCTATGCAAATAGCACAGACCACAACGGATATGTTTCAAGGGGACCCAAAAACATGACAGACCCAACTGGGATTTGTTTATTGTGCCATGGCTATTGCTCATTGAAGTTGTGATGATCTTTGAAAGGTGAGTTTCTGTTTATTTTAACACCCTGTTTAAACAATTTTCCAATTTTTTACATTTTGAACATGAAGAAACAAATTTTTTCAATATTTTTGGTTCCCCTTAAAACATTTCCATTGTGCTTGGTGCTATTTGCATGTGTTGTGAGAAATTTCAGCGAGCTTTTTTAATTAGTTTGCATTGTGAGAATTTGCCGCATGTTTTCTTTATTTGGTTTCATTGTGAGTATTTGTAACGCATTCTTTATTTGCTGGTGTTTTTTGTAATTGCATGTGTTTTCTTAAACTGCAGTGTGTTAAGCTCGATCAGCCACCATAAATTTGGGAGGACATATCAATTTTAAGATAGCATACACCCATTTTACAAAAGCCAATTACATCTTTATTACCTCACAAATGCAACCAATGAATATAATATGAATAGTAAACTGAACTCTTTAAGATTTGCCCATTCTGTATGATCCACAACAACAACAAAATGCATTTTAGTTTTGAAAATAATATAGAAAAATAGATGTGAAAAAAAAATCAAGACATCAACAAATAAATAATACATTATTATTTAAATGTGTTGATCCTTTTAAATTGGTTGCAAATGCTGCTTTGTTGTTGCATACAATTAGCAGAATAAGCTTTTTAGCATGAATATAAAGATGGTCGTAAGATGTGGAGTGGGTCAAAACAAACAAATCTGAAATAAGTTGATATTTTATGCAAATAATGGAGATCATATTGTTAGTGATTCGATTAATTTATTTATTCATTTTTTGATTGGTTGTTTGGTTGCATGTAGATGTACAGTAGTAAGTGAGTTGCTAGGTTCCAGCAACTGAATTGTTGTCGGTGAATTAAACTAATTCTAAGAAGAAGAATGGAGTATTATGACTTTGCCAATATTAGTTTGCTTGGAATAATGCTCTGAAACAACGGTTCCCAACCTTTTTCCCAGCTGGTACTGTAGGACACATTTTTCAAGTGTTTATCTGACACATCCATTTCACATCTTGAAGTCAGTTAGTTCTAACTAATCACGTATGTCTGACTAAGGATACATCAGATATGCAATATACCTGTATATAGAGCTGGGGAACTCTAGGACAGTGTTTCTCAACTACGTTCCTGGAGGACCACCAGCTCTGCCAATTATCCATGTCTCTTCAACCAAACACACCTAAATCAGATCATCAGCTCATTAGCAGAGACTGAAAGACCTGTAATGGGTGGAACAGACAAAGGAGACATCCAAAACATGCAGTGCTGGAGGTACTCCAGGAACGTGGTTGAGAAACACTGCTCCAGGAATACGGCTGGAAATCACTGCTCTAAAACAATGCATTGATTTTCAAACCAGATTGGTATTGGTAGGATCGCTGTTGGAATCAGCTTCCAGAAATGCTCAGATGTGCTCCAACATTAAGCACATTCAAATCAAGACTGAAAACACATCTGATTAGCTGTGCCTTTACTGAATGAGCACTGTGCTACATCTGACAGATAACACTATTCTGTTTTTTTCTTCTTTCTTTTATAACATGTTTTAACACATTTTAATCTGTTTTTATCTGTTTTTTTTTTATTTGTTTTTATTTTCTTATACTTTTTATTTCTGTTTATGTAAAGCACTTTAAATTGCCACTTTGTATGAAATGTGCTGTATAAATAAACTTGCCTTGCCTTGGTAAAATATTGTAATTCATATTGCTGGTGACTGGTTCACATTAGTAAGGACCAATACTTGATTGTGGAAACTTTTTAGAGAGAAATAGTTCCCTGAAAAAGGAAAATTCTGTCATCATTTACTCACGCTTGACTTGTTCCAAACCAGTTAAGTTTGTATTGTTCTGGTGAACACAAAAGCAGATTGTAAATGTTGCAAACCAACCATTGACATCCATAATAGGAAAAAAATATTTCTATATTCTACATTGTGAACTGTATGCCAAAGCTGAGTGGCCTTCTCTGAACATAAGAAGGTACACTCACTGGATGACTCTGGTCTCTGGTCTGGTCTACATTTTTATATTATCTTAATTTTTTTATTTATTAAATTTTTTTTGTACTATTATTATTACTATTATAAATATCATTATTATTACTACATTTATTTTATTTTAATTTTATTTTAATTTATTTCTTTCATAAGTCGTGTGTTGCGGACCTCTTGGATAAGTCACCCTTGTAAATGAAATCTTGATCTCAATGGGTTTTTATGTGGTTAAATAAAGAAAGTGGTTAAATAAATATATATAAGTCAACTGGTTTCAGGATTCCAACATTCTTAAAAATATCTTAAAGGGCCACGAAACCCCCCTGGCTCCGCTGGGTGTTTTCACACCTACAGTCTGGAAAAGCTCAGGAAAGTGGGTGTGTCCAGCTCTGTTTAGGTGGGAGTGTCAGGGGAGGGAATGAGGGAAGGTTTTGCATAAAGATGGGAGTTTCCATTTGTGCAGGCGCTCATTTTCAAACGAGCGACGCACACACACAGACGCAGGGGAGAAAGACAGTGACTGTTTACATGGACATCAGTCATCTAATTATTAGCCAAATTATAAATTTGTCGAGTTTAATTGCAATTTGGCACTTATACTTTAATCCAGGAACATTTCCTGCATGTCCCCCGTGACAAACGAGGTGTGAGAAACTATTAAGAGTGTTGTTTTAATGGAGTGTTTGATACCGCGCGGCTTAAGGCAAAAAAAAAAAAAAACCCTCCGCAGACTATCCTGTCACAAAATGCGGCGAAAATTCTACACAAAAGCAATTGTTTGACTGCAGTGTTTACACACGGAGAGCAGAATTTACAGCGGATCTTTCAGTCTTTAATATTGTACGGATATTAACGTACTGTAAACTTGGTAACAGTTAATCATTTTGACAAAGGTCTGTCTTTAAACACTGAAAGAGTTACGAACTCTACAAACTACTATCTAACTACGAACTAACTTTGGCATCTGAATAAACAAACAAAGAGCACTGATGGCTTAACATATCTGTAGACCAGGACAATCCACATAAACTGGAGCGGCTTGTGTTTTAAAAGGAGACGACCGGCAAATCCCGATTTCAGCATTTCCAGATGCGGAAAGCTCTCGGGTGAAAAAAAAGTTTTTTACAGACGCATTTCTGCTGCGCGCGTGTGAGTCCAGCTGCGCTCTTATAGCGGAAATGTAAACAAAACCTTCCTTGCAGCACATAAACACAAC
>CAIGQQ010040405.1:53406-95193 GCA_903798035.1 Danio albolineatus | reverse complement strand
GCAGTTCACTGCACCTTTAGTCCCACATTCATTTCAAGGGAGCGCTACCTTGTTCCAAAAGGCAGCTCTATTGAAGCATTCCTTCCAATAGACAACAATATGGTAGGTGACACCTAATGTAAATAGCTTTGATCTCAACAGGGTTAGGAGTTGATTCCAGAAAAGAATCAATTCCTCGATTCTGTGTTACTGACATTTTGATACCATCAAGAGAAATAAACTCCTCTTTAAGAACCTTTCTATCACTATTACTTTTTTATCACTAGAGCTATTCACCTTATTCTGCGCGTATGAATGGGCGCAGCCACTGGAATCTTTTTGGCTCGAGACTTCCGGTCTCATTCACTTCCATCCATTTTTAGACATTAAAAACAGCTTGTTTTGCTGCTTCATGTTACAAACTCATATTTTCTTATTAAATTATTCTGCTTTTAGAGCAGAGTAGAGCAAGTAGAGCAAGTAGTTTGACTGTTCTCTGCCGTTTATTATTTCTAGTCATTTCTCTCATAGGTGACTGAATCGGAAGTTAAAACAATCGCAAAAAGCACACTTGCATTGAAGAATAAGGTCAACAGTGATTATTCATTTGACTCTAGCATGCTAATGCTCTGACTGCTTGGAAACAAAGCCTATTTTTATGATTGAATGACAGTTTTGCATAGTAAACTAGTTTTTCACTCCACTATCAGTTCACATGGGGAATTGAACGCATCTGTGTTGTACTGTGATTTTTTTACGATCCTCATTTTGACTGCATGTGTGTGTGTGCATGTGCATACAGCCTATGAAGCAACTGTGTTTATCCACAGGTAAGCTTTGCCCAATATTTTTCAATCTACAAAAGCACATGTATTGCTTTGGCATTGCTACAGAATCAGGCATTGATAATGTTTGGTGAAGTCTCTGTTTTATCTACCTTTGACATCATAGATGTGCACATTCCAGGATCAGGCGTTTTCTCTGCTTGGTGGCAATTCAAGCTTTTAATTCAGTAACTAGGACAATTTCAAGTCTGAAACTTACAGAAAGTTATTTTATTATGATGACTACTCATATATTAAAAGCTCAAGTCAAAATTTATTTATCATTTCATGACCCCTTTAAGTAATTATGCTACTTTGTTTCTTCTTATGAAAGAAATAGTCCTGAATAGGCATTGGCTGGTATAAGATTCTGACGGTATGATAACCTTGGATGAAAATATCACGGTTTCACGGTATTGAGTTCACTGCTCTAAAATATGTTCTTTTTAAATGCAAAAATATAAATAAATTATCAAAATAAATAAAGAAATTTAGAAAATATTACCCATACCTTAGGAACGGTATAGCAGAAAATTTTGGTGGCTTTGATACCTTGGCTAATCCAAACCGCGGTATACCTTGAAAACGGCTATCGTCGCATGCCTAGTTCTGAACTCTACTGTATTTAGGGTTTGGGTATCTTGTCATTTCCCTCTGATTGTTCATTCATTCATTTATTTTCTTTTCGGCTTAGTCCCTTTATTAATCCGGGGTCGCCAAAGCGGAATGAACCGCCAACTTATCCAGTATTTGTTTTACGCAGCGGATGCCCTTCCAGCTGCAACCCATCTCTGGGAAACATCCATACACACTCATTCGCATACATCATGGACAATTTAGCTTACCCAATTCACCTGTACCGCATATCTTTGGACTGTGGGGGAAGCCGGAGCAACCGGAGGAAACCCACGCGAACACGGGGAGAACATGCAAACTCCACACAGAAATGCCAACTGACCCAGCCGAGGCTCGAACCAGCGACCTTCTTGCTGTGATCACACTAGTGTCTTTGTGGCGTTATTTCAAGCGTTTTTTTATTGTTGTTTCTTTGGACAGAGACATGTGGATTGGCAGCCTGCCTTGAGTGACGGTGCAGGTGTTTTATAGTATCTGTGAGTCTGATCATCCATCAAAGCGATCGATCACAATCCCAGTGGTTTTTATTAATGATGCTGTCAGCGGGCGAGCTCCACGGTGCCCATAGTTGTCCAGGATGATAGATCTTCAGCCAGTCTGCCTGTTATTTATTCTCCCATGACCTTGTCCGTATCTATTGTCGAGCGCACCAAATTATGAGTGCTGGAACATGATAATTCAGTGTTCATCTCGCCGTTCTCCAAAACGTGGAGCTGGAGTGTCAGATCAAGCACATATACAATCACCCAGGACAGAGTTGTTTGAATGATGTCTCTTTAAAGTCACGGTAAAATGGAAATTCATCTTATATATCAAATGCGTAAATACACAAATTATATGTTATTGTTATCAGCCATGCATAGTTTACCTTCATTTTTTTTGGGATAAATCTGATAATAAAATAATAAATAATAATACGATCATATTATTTTAATAGTGAAACTACTTACTACAATAATAATTAAAAAAACATTCTTTCCTTTATGACCCCAATGTACCCATCCTCTAGTGGCTACTTCCAGCAGGATAACGTGCTATGTCACAAAGAGTGAATCATCTCAGAATAGTTTTTTTGAACATGACAATGAGTTCACTGTACTCAAATGGCCTCCACAGTCACCAGAACTCAATCCAATAGAGCACCTTTGGGATATGGTGGAATGGGAGATACGCATCATGGATGCACAGCCAACAAATCTGCAGCAACTACGTAATGCTATTAAGTCTATATGGGCCAAAATCTCTGGACGCAAAAGTCTGAAATCTTGAATGACAGCTTTGGGTTATAGATTTCCACCTTATTAATGTCTTTTAATTAATCTTGTTAGTGGTAAAAAAAACATCAGTTTATTTGAAAATGATTTACCTGAGAAAGGCAAATAGCAAGAATACTTTACGCCCAATTTGCCACAAGGAACTGCACAAGAACCCAATGTGGCACTAAGGACTTTCCCATGTCAACAACACTTTTCAGCAGTCTGAACGTTGGTGTGGATTTTAGTGTATGTTTTATAAATGAGGCAGGATTCTGAGAAGACACATTTGTGTTGCATTGAATGATGATACCCAGCACAACCCACTGAACGGATTGCATGTTTGCCCTTCTCATTTTCATTCATGAAACACACAGCATGGTGTCTATCCTGCAAGTTCCAAGCCAACCTTGCATCATCTGAATGCAAGACTTTGATGTGAAATAACTAAATGTGATGAAATGTGATTTAAGACAGTTAAGGACCAGACACACTCACCTCGTGTAAAAAAAATACAAAAAAACAATCTATCCTAATTTCTATTTATCTTTTGAAGAGCTGCACATCTCTGGAGGTCATCAGTTTTGAGTCACAACATGTTAATGCTTGTTTTTAACTGCTTGAATTGTCTTGTTTTTCTTGCAGAAAAGAACCAAAGTTGGGTGTAATTGTAGTTACAAAGCAAGTAGTTACTAATTAAATGACTTATCCTCCGAAAAGTAAAACAAGAGGATGCTGTTCATTCAATTAGTTGGAGTTACTTATACTGTACTTGGATTTAATACTGGAAATAAAACTAAAGAATGTTACATGTGCCAGCACTTGCTTAATGAAGTAAGACATAAGTAGGCCCACACGGAATCTGCGATTTTTTAGCCTATCATTGATTCTGTTTATTTACTTGTGTAAATATGTGTGAATTTATATTTATTTAGTTTTTAAATTAATATCATTAATATTACAGACTAATATGAAAATATTCATATGATTTAATTACAGTACAGTTTGTAGAGTAATATTTTCTGTCTTTTTGTAGATATTTTATATGATAGGCTTGCTTTGTTTACCAAATAAAGTGGATGTAATTGGATTCACATTGCAAGCATTCAATAAAAGTTAAAAAGGTATTACTTTTTATTTCATATATTAAGTTTTTAGTTATGATACAGCATAAATCCACACAATTTTTAACAAAATACTCAGCAGAAATCCCAAAAAAGTCTGCAGATTCCGTCTGGCCCTAATCAATGACAATAGATTTTATGTGTATCAATGACAATAGATTTTATGTGTATTCTTGACATGTTTCATGTTTTAATACACAATGTTTCATTTTCACCTTTTTTTTGCAGAATATTTGTTTACATTTAATTTTTAAAATAAACCTAAACGGCCATGCTTGACAGAGCTACAAAGAGTTTTGAAACAAATCTTTGTGTTTAACAAACGGAATTAATATGTAGGCTAATGGATGTCTTTAGTGGAGTGAGTACAACAATGTTTCCTTATCCACAGAAGTAAAGGCGTAAAGAGCAAAGTAAAGAGTAGAATTAAATTAAAGAGAAAGTCAAGAGGCTGAATGGAGGAGGTTCATTCTTTATCCTCTCGCTGCAGATGGTTTTCTCGCCAGTGAAGGGTTCAGTTTTTCCATGTAAATAGCAAATGCACCATGGCGTGATGCAACGGACTCAACTGACTGAGGGAATGTGAGATGAGACTCTGATTGGTTTAATGCACGTGGTTTAATCCATGTGGTTTAATGCATGTTGTGCTTAAAACACCCCCATAACTCATTAAGAGAATAAGCACAACCCTGTTAAACCATGCGGCAGGGCGCAAAGCATATTTTTCCATCCTTAAAATAACAAAAGTGGATTCGGACATGCCCTTAATGCTTTTGCACTATGAGCTATGGACTTAGATCGTTAAAATAGAGCCCACACAATGTAATTTCGCTACAAGGAGGCATGTATTTACATGAAATAAAAAGATCAATGCAGGGCGCCACGGTGGCGTAGTGAGTAGCACGTTTGCCTCACCGCAAGAAGGTCACTGGTTCGAGCCCCGGCTGGGTCAGTTGGCATTTCTGTGTGGAGTTTGCATGTTCTCCCCGTGGTTACGTGGGTTTCCTCCGGGTGCTCCGGTTTCCCCCACAAGTCCAAAGACATGTGGTATAGGTGAATTGGGTAGGCTAAAATTGTAGTGTATGTGTGTGAATGAGTGTGTACGGATGTTTCCCAGAGATGTTGATATTTATTCACTGGGATAAACCCCTTGAGATGTACCATCTCATTTTCAAGGGGGTCCCACAATTAATCACAATCACATAACAAAACACCAAAAGACAAAAACGAGACATAACTTACACAACATCCAAGACACATAACACAAAAAAAAAAAAAAAAAAAAAAATTGAAAGGGAGGGAAGGGGAAAATAGCATACATATCTACATCTACACATATACATGCAGACATAAACATATATATATACACATATACATACCTACATACACACATATACATATATGTAAGAGTACAAATCAGTGTATCACAACAACACATAAGTAATAACTTACTCAAGAAAAACAAGTACAAACCAAAGTAAAATTTGATAACAGAGTTTGCTTAAAGACTTTAAAGGATGTAATGGATTGAATGTTTGCAGGTAAATTATTCCAATCTGTTGGACCCTTAAACATAAAAGCTCTTTTACCAATAGATTTTTTACACCGAGGAACAAAAAAATAAGTCTGAACAGAATGTCTTTAAATATAAATTGAAGCCAATGAATGTGCTGTCTTATGTGCAGAGATGGCCACTGAAGCAGATCATACATTAAACAATGATGTGTATAAACGAACAACCCAGAACAAATATGCAGAGTCTATTATATGCTGTATTAAGGGGAGCAAGATCTGATTTTGATGCACTCTGATAAACAATATCACAATAATCAAAAATTGGCAGAATAAGTTGAACAGCAAGTTTCTTGCGAACACTAAGTGAAAAACAATGCCTAGATCGATATAGGGTATTAATTCCAAAATTAACTTTTCTTACAATATAATTAATGTGTGATTTAAAGGAAAGTTCAGAATCAAGCCACACTCCAAGGTATTTAATCATATCAACCTTACCCAAAGAAGTACCATCATTACATAATATAGAATAGGAGTAACTTTTTGATTTAAGTTTGCGTCTGAAACCAAAAACCATAATGTAAGACTTGGTTTTATTACGCACTAATTTATTATCTAACAGCCAATTTTGTAAGAGATTGAAATCATACTGAAGGGACAACTGAATTTGTAAGATATCAGAATTAGACACATATATGACGGTATCATCAGCATAAAGTTGAACACTACACTTATTGAGAATTAGCGGTAAATTATTAACATAAATAGAAAAAAGAAGTGGTCCAAGTATTGAACCCTGAGGAACACCTCTTTCTTGAACCAAAAAATCCGAGCTAAACCCATTTAATACTACACATTGCTTTCTATTATGCAAATAGGCATTAAACCTCATAATTGCATTTCCAGAGAGACCAATCGCACAAAGCTTGTCTAATAATAAATATCGATCAACTAAATCAAAAGCTTTGGACAAATCAAGAAAAATAGCACCTGTTAGTTTACCCTCATCGGCTGCAGCAAACAAATCATTAGTAAACTTAAGTAATGCAGATGTTGTAGAGTGATTAGACCTAAAACCAGATTGATAAGGAGATAAAATATTGTTGCCACTTATATAGTCTGAAAGTTGTCTATAAATTAACTTTTCAAAAACTTTAGCAATAGAGCATATAATGGATATGGGTCTGTAATTATTGATATTAAGTACATCACCACCCTTGAAAAGTGGGATAATGCGTGCACTCTTCCAAATGGATGGTATTTCACATGTAGACAATGACAAATTAAACAACTCAGCAAGTGGATACATAATAATATGAGAAGAAACAAGTTTAAGAAACTTGTTATCAATACCATCCAGGCCAGCACCTCTACTCCCACTTAATTCCTTAATAACATTCTGAATTTCAGTAGGTAAAATATTCCTAAACTGAAAACAATTATTACAAGAAAAAGTCTCATATACGGTACCAATATTCAGATTAGAATTAGGTATGATGAAAAATGAAAAATGAAAAATGCTGATTAAATGACTGAACAATACTTAAATGGTCATGTAAAATTATATTATTCACTTTAATTTGATTGATAGAATTTTTGTTAGAAGTACTAAATATGTCTTTTATTTTATTCCTACCATGCTGAACAAGATAATCCTTATAATAAATAGATTTAGCATTTCGTACTTTGGTCTTGCTCAAATTTCTCAAATGTCTATATACCTCCCAATCAGCATTGCTTCTTGTCTGGCGAAATATTGCCCATGCTTTATCCCTTTGCCTAAAGAGACTAAGAAGTTCAGAATTAATCCAAGGGAGATGATTGCCCCTAACCCTAATTGTCTTCAAGGTGGCATGCTTGTCCACAACATTAATGAACTCTGTATAAAAAAATCCCATGCATCTTGTAAATTAGGAATTAAGTTCAGTCTTCCCCAATTAATAGAAATCAAATCATTTAAAAATAAATTTAAATTCATTTTTTTATATTGTCTGATTTTAATTCATCTAGGAGGTACTTTCGGTAATTTAATTTTCCATACACAAAAGATAATACAATGATCACTAAAGCAGTCAGACAGCACACCAGCCCTCAAAAACCTATCAGGATGTGAAACAAATATCCAGTCAAGAAGTGACTGGGTTCTGGCGGTAACTCTAGTAGGCTCATTAATTAGCTGAGTAAGATTTGAACTATTTATTAAATTTTTCTCCTTAGCAGACGATTTATCTAACCAATTTTTATTGAAATCACCAAGTAATATAATTTCATTTTTACCAAAAATAGAATTAATTGTTGCAATCAAGGAATTAAACGACTCTAATGGTGACGAGGGCGGTCTATAAATACTTCCAATAGTTATACTTTTATTGAAATGGAGAATAACCTTAACAAAGATGCACTCACAATATAAGGAATCAACTGAAGGTTTAACCAACTCAGAAACGAGACCAATAGAAACATAGATAGCCACACCTCCACCCCTAGAGCAGATATGTTATAGCTGGAAGGGCATCCGCTGTGTAAAACATATGCTGGATAAGTTGGCGGTTCATTCCGCTGTGGCGACCCCCGATCAATAAAGGGACTAATCAGAAAAGAAAATGAATGAATGAATGAAAATGATCAATACAGACACCAGTCCATGCAATAGTTGGAGACCCCAGCTATAGAAGATCCCTAAAGGTCTGTTATTTACATACTGCTTGTAGTACTTGACTGTTTATGTCTTTGACCATTGTGTGTGAATGCTGGTCATAAAATAAGCACAATAGTAACACAGCAGAGGCCGGTCGAATGTTTCTCTTGGCTTGCCTCCCGTGGCCCCCACAGGGCCCAGGGGCCCAATAAGCATCCATCTGCAGAAGCCCAGTCCACACGCTTCAGCGGGCAAGCGTGCAGGCCAGGCTGTGTGTTTGTCTGACTGGAGCCGCACACATTTTATCATCCCAGAGCCTTGGGGAGAAACTCCCCCACACGCAAATACACAAAAACAATCTCCACTACCCCGCTCTCATCAGTGCTGTCACCACATCCAATCGCTCCTCTCTTCTTCTCTTTGCCGTACCACCTTTATAGTCTCCTGTCAGCCCATCCAGCAGTGCCACCGCAACCCAGCCGGCACATCCATCCTCCTCAGCTGGCTAAAGATCGATAGAGCTGCTCTCTTAATCAGCTCTCTGGTGACTGCGGGCGGAGGAGGGATGAAGCCAGCGCTCCTTCCTTCTCTTCTTTTTTCTGCTTGGTTGCCTCTGTTCATTCAACATCTATTTTACCTCCGTATCTCCTGAAATGCTCTCCGTGACTCATGTTCCAGAGGCTAGCCCACGGGAGTCTCTGTCCGTCAGTCTCTCTCTCTCTCTCTCTCTGGATGGTTGGAGTGGTGTTGTGAGCTCTCTGGCTCAGCGCTGCCACTGACGCTCTGAGTAATTGTGGTGATTTATTATAGGGCAACTGCAGCACTGTAAGTTAATTTATTCACAGTAACTTCCAAAGTCACAAACGCTCAGGAGGAGACACACTCTGAAACGATGAAGATGCCCAGTGAGCCGATAATGGTCAATAGTGACAAAATTATTCAAAACACTTTATCAAAGTGCAATTAAAATCAATCAATGACATGTACTGATATTGACAGTCTACAAATATTTTGGTTTCTAAACCTTAAAAGAGTGCCTAAAGGGATAGTCCACCCAAAAATAAAAGTTCTGACATTATTTGCTCACCATCCAGTTGTTTCATACTTGTTTGTGTTTCCTTTTGGCTGCTGAACACAAAAGAAGTTATCGTGAAGAAAGTTAGAAACTGGTAGCCTTTGACTTCCATCGTAATTATTTCCTACTATGGATGTCAACCGTCAACCGCCAACCCGATTTCACCAAGTAGGACCATACCTGTCAACATTGGGATGTTAAAATAAGGGATACACCCACCATAATAAGGAATAGCATATTAAATATGTTCTTCTTGAGCTGTTTCATTGTAAATAAACAGTTAAACGGTCAGTAATATTTTTTAATATTATTATTTACAATAAGAAAATTTAATAGTATACATTAGCAAGCAGTTTAGCTTATTAAAATGAGCTATTATAAAGAAATAGAATCAAGTTATCAAATCTCATTAATCTATTTCTCACTGTATAACTTACACATTCTGAATAAAGAGCAACGAATTTTGTTTGATTACATTAAATAACAGAGGTGTCACTTTAAAAATGCACACATCTAACATCATATAGAAAGCATTCGATTGCTCATTTGCTCATTTAGGACAAAATTTGTTGTATTTGAAAAAAAAAAAAATTAAGATCGACATCTTTAGATGTTATTATTGTTATTTTTGTGCATGTCTGTTCAAACACGCACACCCAAAACCCAGTATCCAGTTTCGCTATGCTTCAAATCACATGTACAGAATCCGTTTGGGAAACAGTGTCTGTTTATCAATATGGAGCACATCTGACAGTCACGCACCGCTTTATGGCTGTTTTGAGGATTGCATAGGAGGAGCAACGGCACCTGTAATGAAACGGAAAGGGAATCCCGCTGTTTTTATATTTATTTCAAAGTGTTTCATGCCTAAATAAAACGAAAGCACAGAACAGACTCACATTTAAGAGCAAGGGGCGGGCCCTGGTGGTTCGGCGGTATGGGTTGCATATAGGGAGGATCGGCTCTTTAATGTTTATTGCCACCCTTCAGAGAAAGACTGAAAATACGGGAGAAATACAGAAAAATACCTTTACTGGATGATAGCAGGATAGAACTGTAAAATACGGGAGAATCCCAGTAAAAATGGTAGGGTTTACATATATGAGTAGGACATGTTCCTGGATTAACATCTATGTTCATCCGGGAACAACATTCTAATTAGCCAATCAGAATTAATGGATACGTTTACAGTTTATGTTAAGTTTAGGCTTACGGCACTTCTAACTCTTGTTCTTCTGCCATACAATGTGTGGGGTTCTGCAGGGCTTGATACTGGGTCCTGTTTTGTTTTCCCTTTACTTACTTCTGTTGGGAAAAAATGACCATTTAATTGGTATATGCTGATGCGTCAAATCTTCTTCTCCATAAAATCTGGGGATCAATCCTTTCTTCAGGCTTTGTTTAATTGTATGGCTGATGTGAAGTGTAGGTTAGGGATAAGCTTTCTCCAACTGAATGAGGACAATTATATTGTTTTTGGTCAAAAAGTTTCAGATTCTTATGACAATCTGTTATTGCTTCCTGGAAAAATATATTCCTCTGTAAAAAGTCTTGGTGTTATTTTGGACTCTGAGCTTAAATTTGATCGCCAAATTAATGAGGTTATCTTAGATCTATTGCCAAGCTGAAGTCTGTCCTCCCTTCCAGTGACTTGGAGAAGGTTGTTCATGCCTTCATCTCTGCTTGTTTGGATTGTTGCAATGCATTGTATCTGGGTGTGAGTCTGCAGCTGGTCCAGAACTCAGCACATCACACCTGTACTGGTTTTCCAACACTGGTTACCAATCCACTATATTCTTCAGTACAAAGTATGTTTTTAAACCCCTCCAAGGCCTGGCCCCTGAGTACAGTATTTCTAAACTTATTAATACACATCAACCCGGGAGATGTCTTCACTCTACGGATCAATTTTGTTTGCAGATTCCATGATCACACTTGAAATGTCGAGGAGCTTTTTCAGTAGCAGCTCAAGACTTTGAAATGATCTTCCACTCTACTTTAAAGTATCTCCTACTTTGGAATCATTTTCAGAAGTCCCTGAAAACACACTTATTCTACATCGTAAAAGCACTCTATGAATAAGCATGAACAAAAATGTGTTGCGTTCCCATGTGTATGTGCATGTGTGTGTATGTGTGTCTCTCTCTCCCTTTTCATCTACAGACCCCGCCCTAATTAAGCCGATGACGTGCCTGGGATTGGTTGGAGTGACCCAGGGCGTCCTTTAAAAAGAGGAAAACGGGCGAGTTTGGCATATTGTTTTTACATTTGTTGTGATATTATAAAACTATTCCGTTGCTACGTGTAATTTTTGATTGTGTTTCCTTGTGACTTTTTCAAGAGTTCACACTTAGCTGATGATTGATTATAAAGCTTGTTTGGCATGCTGTCCCGTTTGTTTGGCATGAGCTTGTTTGGCATGAGCCCTGAGCTCATAAGATCCTCGAGCCCGGGGCTCCCTCCCATTTGCAAGGCGAGGGGAGAGTTTGAGCTCAGGTAGATCTCGAGAACTCCCCTGCGGGTAGCTAATGAATGGATGGTGATTACTATGAAAAGATAACTACTTTATAGGAGCATGTCTATGGAGCTGATTTGTATTAGTCAATTAACTTAAGTTGCATGTTTTTGGACGGTGGGAGGAAGCTGGGGAACCCGGGGGAAACCCACGTGAGCACAGGGGGAATGTGTAAACTCCACACAGAAACATCAGCTGGCTTGGTAAGACTAGAACCAGTGAGGTTCTTGCTGTGAGGCAACAGTGCTAACCACTGGGCCACCGTGTCACCCATCTAGGAAAGGAGGACGAGTAGGGGTGGAAGGGGGGATTCTTCAAAACGAAAATGGCTGTGATATGGAACTTAGGGTATTTATCGTGGTTTAGGAATTATCTGATTGGTGAATCATAAATTGAATAATGCAGGACCAGCTGCAAGCAATCATCTGCACGTGATCCTCTGGAAAATAGTTTATAAAACTTCACTTGTTGTGATCCTATCCGTTTTTCCTTGCCTATTATTTTGTTTTTGGGCTTGTTTGTTTGTTGACACTGTAAATATTTAATTCCATTAACAGTAAGAAGCAGTAGGGGTTGGATACCACACTTTTGTTTTTTTGTAAATATTTTCTCCTGTTTTTATAGCTATTTAAGGCGGTAGGGATAGACTTTGTATTTTTATTTCTGTTATTTTGTTAGTTGTAGTTAGTTTCATTTGGGTGTTTAGTTAGAGTGTGCTTTTTTGTTTATTATTTTCTGTTGGTCCTCTTCAAGGTGGTTGGTTTCACGTTTTTGGGTGATTAAAAAAAAAAAAAAAAAAGACAAATAAAGGGTCCCGACTCCAAAGGGTCATAAAAGTGATTTTTATTTGTCTGGTGGTCTTTTATGTTGCGGCCTTGACCCTCGACCAGGGTCGTAACAGACGGATGACTTGAGGGTGAGTAAATCATAGGATCATTTTCATTTTTGGGTGAATTTTCCATCCACTATTCATATTACAGATTGAGAAACTTTAGTTTTGAGCTACCATTGTTGCTTTACTCATTCTTTTTCCCTTTTGAACACCGGTACGCTTGAATCATCAAACTGCTGTTTCGTGTACAGCTGTTGCTAGATGACGGCCATGCAAGCAAATCAGCAAAATGGAGACATACGCATATCATGGTCATTCTGCTTTTACATAGTCTTTTGCTATTGTTACCTGAACCACAATACAGAGAGCCACTTGCATCTACCTGTTGCACAAAAATATTAAAAACATTCAGAACATCACGCGATGTCTAATGAAGTCTTTTTTGGAGGAGACAAGCAGACATCATCACTGTGTTTGCACTGGGTCAGTCTAGCTTGTCGCCAAGGTAGGTGATACACAGACATACGCACAAAAATGAACGTTATGAAAACTTAAGTTTGTTGTAGAGATGGTCGTTCACTTCCATTATTTGGTACGATTGCATTCATATCAGAAGTGAACCGTACCAAAGTTTGCACAAACAGGTACTCCAGACCACCTCTTTCAGGCAGACTCAGGTACGATTTGTGGGTGTGCACCTGAATTCAGAAGACAGCGTTCACACTAGCTAAATGTACCGTATTCTGACGTCAAACGAACCCGGATGCGGACCAAAAGTGTTAGTGTGAAAGCACCCTTAAAGCCTCAAGCCGAGCCTAAACAGCTGCACATGGTGTCTGGATTTCACTTGAATTATTTATGAAATTTGCTTCAACATGCAACTGATATTCTCACCTCATCTCATATCTGCACAAAAGACATTTAAGTATTTTATGACTTTCAGATTGCTCAATGGACATCCATTAAACAGACAGATAAGATCACCCCCCATCCTTACATCAAACAATAGAGACAGAACTGCATTCAGTTTGTTCTGTGTATGGTCTTACATTATAAATACATTTGCTTTGGGTAAATGTTTCAGTATATACTTATATGTTTGAAGATAGACTGGTTAAGTGCAAGTTTAGGTAGTGGACCATTCCCTCAAATTGAGCCTGGTTTCTCTCAAGGTTTTTTTTCCTTCACTTTCATCAATTGGTGAAGTTTGTTCCTCGCCACCTTCGGCACTGGTTGCTTGGTTTGGGACTTGTAGAGCTGCGCATCGATGCATTTGCTCTTCAGTGTTTGAACTTTCAGCAGTGGAAATTAAACCAAACTGAACTAAACTGATCTTCTACTCTGAAAACAGTTTCAATTTACTAAAATGACTGGAACCAGTGGATTTGCAACATCTTTAATTATAAGGTAAACACAAAACATCTGGAGCTACTTCACAGGACTCGACACTTGTAAACACTCGCTCCATTGGGCTTGCAATGCTCAGCACCACCCACACTTGTCACAGCTACCAAGTCGACCAATCACAGAACATTGTGACGTGCAGTAATGGCGTCAGCCACAGCGAGGGGCATGCGACCATGTGAAGGCTTCACCGGACCATACATGTGCACTAAATACAGCAGTACAAATCAGCCTACATGGCCACATGACCTTCACGTGTTTGTAATGGAGAATTATTGAAACAATTTATGATTGTTTTTCCTCTTTGCACAATACAATATATATTATATATATATATAGTATACTATGCATAAAAACCTGCACAATTCAAATGAAACAAATTTTAATATGAATTTAATACAAATGTGTTTATGCCTTTATTAAGATTTTTCTGCTAATGTTTACGTCCATAGTCTCATTTAGAGAAACTCCTGAGATAAATAGGTTATTTCCAATGCTATCTCATGGCAATTCCTAACTTTTTAAGTTAGTTGCTAATTCGAATCAATTTGTACCATCTAATTCAGACAATTTAAATCAATTTGCTCATCACCCAATGACGGTTGGGCTTAGGGGTGGGGATGGGTGCCACACCTCCTTTGTAAAATCGTACATAATCGTACGACTCAACTCATCGTCAGATGAGGCTGGTTATATCTCTGAATTTTAATAATCTATAATCTATATAAAATACTGCGCTTCCCACCACCAATGACTTTTGGAACTTTCTAGAACTTTCGCAAGGAATGGAACTTTCCCACGTCCTCCGTTCTTGAATTTTAGACTGAACTTTGGCGGTTGATGATGACACGAGAACAGGAGGACGTAAGATCACTGAAAAACGCATATTGAGAAACAGCCATGAAAATGTGCAGAGCTGGTGGTTCTTCGGGAGCATGGCTGAGAAACTCTGCTTTAAGGTATCAGTGTGGACTTTTTAGTACAAAGATTTTACCTATTAGGTACAAAAGTGCGCCATTTGAAAAAAGTAACGTCCCAGTGACAGTTTTTTATTTCTGAGGGTGCAGAACGCAGTATAAAATGTGACCCAAAATGCGAACTTGTGGCTCGAGCAATGGTATATTGCACTGAATTACACTTACCTGAAATTAAGACAGGGAGGTGCTAGTAACCGTGATTCGCCAAGAAACCATTACACTTGTCCTCCTGGTCCAATACAATGGCCTTATCTGTAGATTTACTATCAGTGAAATAGAAAGGATGAGAGAAAAAAGGACCCATCTGTGCTGTAATCACTTCCTTCTCCACAAGCCCACACCGCCTTTGGGCCTGACCGCACACCTGCGTACACACAGCTGCACACACACATGTATACACAAGAATGCTAACATGCACACAAACACAAGCTCAAAAAAACACACAAGCTTGATGTCACAAAAGGACACGACTGATCAAAATAAATTAGTTTATTTCATAATTTCATAACAAAAAATATACAATTTTTCCTTATGATCTTTTAAAATGTGCACATTGCTTATTATACTTTATCTATTATCACTATCTATTAAATACAAATTACATTTAAAACATGTTCTTATTGTTACCTGCTTAGTAAAGCACCAGAAAAATCTGACGTTTTAAAAATCTAGTCCCTCACGCTGCCCTCTACTGTCCAGTGACAGCAAGGAGTCTTCATAATCTATTGGCTCCGGTTCTGACGCAGTGCCCCAGTCTGTGGTTTTGACGCTCAGCTCTCTGAAGATGGATCTTGGATTGAATCTGGTTCAATGAGAGCCAGCAGGGAAAAACTGGTGGAGAAGGTCCTTCTTGTTCACCTTGCCCATCTGGTTTCTAGGCATGTCTTCCACCAGGATCAACCCTGTGGGGATGGTGTATGGAGCCATGTGCTCTCTATGAGGAGAAACCAAAAGAGATGTTCAACACCACGTGAAGAAAAAAATGTACATTTCTGTTTTAATCCCACAATTGTGGTTTGTTAGACTTTTCACAATTCAATAAGATCCTGATTGAGCTTCTGTTCCTTCTTTCCATCAAAAACCAGTGCATTTACAGCTTATGCTTCAGTTAATCCAACAACAGCAAGGAAAACATTGGCATACATTTTAAAATGTCATCAGTTTAAACTCCAGAGGCCTGTTGTACAAAGCTGGTTTGATTTTTGCTCAAACTCTCGAGTTTTCAGGTTCAAGAAGGTGGGTTTGTTTTAACTGGGTTACGCTAAAGGGATGTTCTTGGGCTGAACAAAAATGTGTAACTGGTTTTAATTCTCAGAGAAATCGGATTTTTGGAGGACATGGAATTTGAAATTCACAATCTTTTTGAATATCATAATACAGCGAACATGTACATTGCTTTCAGAAAACACAGGACTACAATGGAGATATTTGAAGGAGTTCAGAAATCTACTCAATCCATTATACTTCTGTATACTATCACAGCTAAGAGTTCTAAGATCTCAGTTTTTGGGTTCTGTAAATTGCCACAGATGGCAAAATCAAGGGGAAAACATGATTTTTAGCTTTGCAAAACTGAACCCCAGAGAGCGAAAGGAAATAAAGACGTGTCATAATTTAACGCTGCGTGTTGTTTTATTTTGAACATGTGGTGGGAATGTCTTCAGGCGAAGCAAAAGACTCTAATGACTTTGTGCAGATGTGAGACATCACAAGTGAAATACACACACATAAATACATAAAAATGACAAAAACTTCCTGCGTGCAGCCGTCGCCCTCTGTGCCGCAACATTTGTCGTATAAAACGCTGCCAGATACGTGGAATTCGATTAATTCCTCAAACAATGAAATCAGCATGAAATAACAACAAATACTAAAAGTCAAAGTGGAGCACTGAGCTAATTAAATGTTTTTGCGTTATTTTTTTTTCCTGACTCATACGGTCTATAGGCCTGGAGCCAGCATTATCATCTTACTTTTTTGAGTGTGTGCGCAAAAACATTTTTTATTCAGTTCTCTTCTGTAGAAGTCCCTTCCAGCAAGGTGTCTCTCCGCTAATGCTTCCCCCATTTCTCCCCCTGTCTCTTTTTTCTCTACCCCGAAGATTTTAAACAACCTTTCTTATTCCTGAACATTCTGATCCTTACTGTAGCATCCTTTCAAGAATATTTGTGTAGCCCTTTTCACAATAATTAGAAATATCTTAGAAATAAAGGTATGTGAGCTGTCACTGAGGTGGTACCTTTTTAAAAGGTACACATTTGTACTTAAAGGGTCCATACTGGTACCTCAAAAGTATATATTAGAACCAAAAAATATAAGAGGAACAATTTTGTACTTTTTAGGTACTGATATGTATCCTTCAGGTATTAAAATAAACCCTTTAAGTACAAATGTTGTACCTTTTGAAAAGGTACACCTCAGTGACCTTGTGTACCTGTATTTCTGAGTGTCAGGCTGCACAATATGGGAAAAAAGTGGCATTTGCAATATTAAGAATGATCCGTCCATCCATCCATCCATCCATCTAAACTGTCCATCCATCCATCCATCCATCCATCCATCCATCCATTCATTCTTCTTCGTCTTTGTCTCTGATTTATAAGAGGTCGCCAAAGTGGATTAAACGGCCAACTATTCCAAGATATGTTTTATGTAGCAGATGCCCTTCCAGCAGCAACCCAGTACCAGTGGTGGAAAGAGTACTGAAAAATCATACTTAAGTAAATGTACCATTACTTGCCAAAAGATGTAGTGCATGTTAAGTAGACCTTTCAAAAGTACTCAAGAGTAGTGAGTATTACACTGTAAAAGCTGATGCATTAACATGTAATTTGTGCATGTGTGTAAACGTAACATTCTGTAGTGCATTAAGCTATTGCCCAGCAGGCACACAACGTCAGAATATTAGGATAGATTTAGGTTGTGATGTCAGGTGACCAAAATTCAATGTCTAGCCAGCGTCTAAGGACAATGTTATTTTGACGTCCAATAACAACATCAAAAGACGTCGATATATTATTGATTTTAGGTAGTGTTGGAAAGTGACCAAAATTCAATGTTGAGCCAATATCTTAAACCAATGTCACATTGATGTCAAATATTGACATTTATTCGTCAGGTATGGCAACCAAAATCCAGTGTCTGATAGACGACATAGTGGTAAAGTCCACACAACATCAAGCTGTAACATCATTAGACGTTGATACTTGGTTGATTTTAGGTTGGATGCTAGACATTGACGTCGGCCAGATGTTGAGTTTTGGTGTCAAAAGCAACGTCCCCACTATGTTGGGGTACAACTTCAATCTGACATAATGTTGACATCTTATGCCTGCTGGGTGTTTAAGGCCATTTCAGTCGCCATACAGCAAACATCTGTTATTTTTTTCATCAGTGACATGCATCAAAACAGTCTCTGGGTCAATGTGTGTAATAATTTTGGACATCTTCTTGGACACTTTTAAACAGTTTTAAACAGTTTGCTGCAAAGATCAATTGCACAAGTCTGTGGTAGTTCATTATGATGCGATTAACTTTCTATGTGCGATTTGATTGGGAATCACAGGAATCTGATTTTTCTAATTCCCATGGACAAGAAAAAATAGTGACTGCAGACTAAATTAAAGTAGTGGAGTAAAAATACAGATACTGCACTAAAAATGTACTCAAGGAAAAAGTAAAAGTACACCTTTTTAAAACTACTTAGTAAATTACTATTCCTGACAAAATCTACTCAATTACAGAGGTTTCAGTATTTGTAATTTGTTACTTTACACCACTGCCCAGTACTGGGAAACACCCATACACTCTCACATTCACACACACTCAACCAATTTAGTTTATTCAAATCACCTGTAGCGCATGTCTTTGGACTGTGGGGGAAACCAGAGCTGAGTATAACTTTAACAGATTAAATGAATAGCTTAACTTGAAAAGAACGAATCATTTAAGGACAATTTTGGATGATTTATATAAAATAGGTTGGCACATCTGTTAAAAATGTAATAAGCCAAATCACAATGACAAATACTGTAAAGCAAAGTTACAAATGAAATAAATGCTTTGTGGTTTTTCTGGAAGTCTAAGAGTAATCAGGTGCAGAAATTTAATAAATGTAAAAAGTAATCTTCATTGCATTTACAGCGGGGAAAATAATATATAAAATATAATATAATAAAATATAATAAAATATCGAAAACGTCACCATTTTACTCAGAAAACATATTTCTAAAGGTGCCCTTGACTTGAAATTTACCCTAGTAACAACCAAAGAAATCCATATTTCCAAACAATATATATATATATATAAACAAATCGAATTAGTTTACAAATGAAGTTATGCGTAATAAAATGAAATGACACAGGGAAAAGTATTGAACACATGAAGAAAGGGAGGTGTAGAAAGGCAGTGAACACCCAGACAGCCGCTGAAATCTCTCAGTAGTTCTTCAGCAGCCCGCTACCCTTCGTCAGTGTAAATGAATATTAGCTGCTTTAGTCCAACATCTACATTAGCAGGATGATGAAGATGAAACCAGGGTGGACATTTCAGCAAGACAATGATCCAAAACACAGCCAAAGAAACTCTCAAATGCGTTCAGATAAAGAAGTATTGAACACGTCATGTTTTTTCCTGGGAATAATATTTCTAAAGGAGCTATTGACATGGAATTGAACCAGATTTGCTGTTACTAACATCTGGCGAAACTTTCAAGTCAACGGCACCTTTAGAAATATGTTTTCTGAGAAAAATGGTGACGTGTTCAATGCTTATTTTCCCCACTGTAGTTAACCTGCAGTTTATATAGTATGTAGGTGATGTTTATGTGTTCATGTTCAATGAAGCGTATTTGTGTATTAAGTCTATGTGTTGTCCTTGATGGTAGGCATCATCTTTGCATGCGTGTCTCTTTCAGCTCATCATTTCCCGTCTTTCTACGCCTTATGACATATATAGAGTGACGATTACGAAAGATGACAGATGGAGTTACAGCGCTGAGGACTGAGCATCTCTCTCTTTTTCTGTGGATGTTGCTCTTTGCTGGGCTTCGCTAGAGGGTCTGGGACAGGTCAGAAGGGCAATGCAAAACACACACACACACAGCATCACACCAGCAGGGCACAGCACTGCTGCCAACACCCCCGCACCATATGGAGCTCACACACACTCAAACACAGATAAAGAAAAGAGCCCCAAGCTGCTTCCCATAACGGGACATGTGTCTTCTGACAGTACTTAGGTTCAGGCAAAAATTGCTACACTTCTGCAAACAAAAGTGACATTTAAAAAGAAACAGAGAGATCTGGGAATAAAATAAACTGAGACAAAGCCTGCCAGACGATGTTTCTTTCTTTTCTTTCTCCCTCCAAACACACATCTGTTCTCGAGGCATGCTCCTAAATGAGTCCTCTTCCATGGGTGTGTGTGTGTGTGCGTCTCTCTGTGTATTGTTATTTATATGGGGGCTTTTAAAAATCCTCTTGAGTATAACGCGTGTCCTGAGGGAGTCCAACTCGACGTCTGACTCAACACGCTACACGAGCGCTGACGCAAGCCCAAAAAAACTCCACACTTCCAAACACATCGCTGTGCTCCACAATAACTACTCGCAACAAGGCAGCTGGTGCATTTCAGCAACATTTCATCACCTGCCTATTTTTTTTTTTTTTTGGAGTAAGTTCTAGTGTGTTTTGCTGGATGGTGATTGGCACTTGAAAATTCTAGTCCTCTCATTGCATATTCTGACCTCTAGGGGAGCTGTAGGAGATGGATGTGATGTAAAGCAGCTTCAGCTTTAAACAGCACAGAATGCTAATGTGCATCTAAACTTTAAAACACAGAAATTGGGATTCGGTGTAGATTTTGGGCATTTTTTGCCATTTTCTAAGATTTCAGGAGGGGTAGCAGCACTGTAAAACCCAACAGCCAACTTTATCAAATGATATGTAGTTAACTTAAAATTTACTGAAAGTTAATTCTACTCATTTGGAAAGAGTTTTGAACTCAGTGTTGAAGGTAATGAGTTAATTAAATGCCTCATTACTTAAACGGAGTAAGCTCACAGTACTCATATAGAACTCAAATGGTTTGTAGCATCTTCAAACGTTTTGAGTTTCCGTAACTTATTGGGTTTTACAGTAATCAGTTGGTTTGAGTTCTCTTCATTTATTGGGTTTTATTGTGTTCAAATTGCTTCGTTTACTCAAATGGATTAAGTTCACAGTACTCATTAGGATTAGTTTTTGTACTTTGTTGCAATCGGTTTCCCCAAATGGTTTGAGTTACCTTAACTTTCAGGTTTTACAGTGAGAATTACTTTAAAGTTTGCCACCCTTCCTCCTCCTCACGTTTCTGAGGGTTTTTATATACTAAGGAGGAAAAATCATGGCAGTTCAGACATTAGCCTGATCGCTCTGGTTACTAAAGTAACCCTCGTTCCCCGAGGGGGGGGAACGGAAATGCTATGTGGAAAAATTCCACTATGGGGATTTCGTTCAGAAAGCCAATCATCTGAAAGAGTATGTAAACGGGCCAATGAAATGCCAATGAGTTGGCAGCTTCAGCTTGCGCAGCTGATGCTCGTTGCAATCAATTTGGCAATAAAAGCACAGCGATAGCAGAGCTGAGCATCCTTTTTGAGCTGAAGAGACTTTCGCCCCAGCAGCTAAGGGGCATTCATTGTGGCGACGGAACATAGCATTTCCGTTCCCCCCCTCGGGGAACGAGGGTTACTTTAGTAACCAGAGCGTTCCCCTTCGGGAGGGGAACTTCAATGCTATGTGGAAAAATTCCACTATGGGGAAATGTATGGAAAACGCCACAATGAATGGACCTTACCTTGCCCCCGATGAGAGGTTAGTCAGGCTGAGTAGAGCGTGAGCGCACCTGCATCACCGGAGGCGCGGTCTTCCAACGTGTTCCCTGGCCCTTACTTATCCCACTTCAACAGAAGATTTACGGATTTAGATATATTTTTCGGGAGTCGCAAGACATCTAGTAATTTCTAGGAATTGATACGACAGTACGTTGGGAAAGCGTGCAGTCCCGATAGGGAGGACGCTGCGGAGGCCACCTGCTGCCCGAGTGGGGAGACTGGTGGCAAGAAAACATAAGGACTAGCCCTGAAAAGGGGAGTACGCATATGAATATAAGATGGTTAGCTGTGAGGGAAGACACGGGTCCTGCCTGAGAAGGGGGACAGCATCGTGGTTAAATATGCATATGGGATCACCAGCGGGGATCGCACATAGCGGGCACCTATACCCAGAACGCGGGCTGACCAGCGGGAAGACCTACAACATAACGGGCCAGCGTCTGACTCCTCCGCTGAGTCAGATGCTGGGGGCCTCGGAGGAATCTCTGCAGGGCTCACCTAAGCGGGGAACTTTACTGACAGAGTAAAAAAGGCGCACGTACCTCCGTGTTAAGGAGAATGGCGCAGCAAGCGTGTCACAACACCTCACCGAGTGTTTCCCCAATCACCAAAGGTTACCTAATACCCTTGAGGAAACCGGCTCCACTCGCAGATTGTAGAATCTTGCAAATGTGTTAGGTGTCGCCCAGCCCGCAGCTCTACAGATGTCTGTTAGAGAGGCACCGCGTGCACGCGCCCAAGAGGAAGCAATGCTCCTTGTGGAGTGCGCTCGCACCCCTGGGGGACACGGCTCGCCCTGGCTTTGGTAAGCGAGTGAGATGGCATCCACTATCCAGTGGGCCAACCTCTGTTTTGATACGGCACTTCCCTTCTGCCGACCACCATAACAGACGAAGAGCTGCTCAGATGATCTAAAGCTCTGAGTGCGTTCCACGTAAATTCGCAAAGCGCGAACTGGACACAGCAGATGAAGGGCTGGGTCTGCCTCCTCCGTGGGCAGCGCTTGCAGGCTCACTACCTGATCCTTAAACGGTGTGGTAGGAACCTTGGGCACATAGCCGGGCCGGGGTCTCAGGACAACGTGAGAGTTAGCCGGTCCGAATTCCAGGCACGAGTCACTGACCGAAAATGCCTCCAGGTCCCCGACCCTCTTGATCGATGCCAACGCGACCAGCAGAGCTGTCTTCAGGGACAGAAATCTTAAAGATACTGATTCGAGTGGTTCGAATAGATCTCCGCGCAACTCGTGAGAACGAGGGCGAGATCCCAAGAGGGCATGAGAGGGGGGCGGGATGGATTTAATCGCCTAGCACCTCTGAGGAACCGGATGATGAGGTTATGCCTTCCCACGGAGCCGCCATCTATCGCATCATGATGAGCGGAATAGCGGCCACGTAAACTTTCAGTGTGGAGGGCGACAGCCTGCTCTCCAGCTTCTCCTGAAGAAAAGAAAGCACAACGCTGATCTGGCAGTTTCGGGGGTCTTCTCTGCAAGAGACGCACCACTCAGTGAATAGACTCCACTTCAGGGCGTAGGCGCGCCTCGTAGAGGGGGCTCTAGCCTGAGTGATGGTATTAACCACCGAAGCCGGTAGGTTACCTAAGTCTTCCTCGCGTCTAAGGACCACACGTGGAGATTCCAAAGATCTGGGCGAGGGTGCCAGATGGTGCCCTGTCCCTGAGAGAGTAGGTCCTCTCTCAAAGGGATCTGCCAGGGGGGGGCCGTCGCGAGGAGGGAGAGTTCTGATATCCAGGTCCGGTTGGGCCAGAGAGGCGCAACTTAGCAAGACCTGCTCCTCGTCCTCCCTGACCTTGCACAGTAACTGCGCGAGCAGGCTCACTGGGGGAAACGCATACTTGCGCATGCCCTGAGGCCAGCTGTGGGCCAGTGCATCCGTGCCGAGGGAGCCCTCGGTCAGGGAAAAAAACAACTGGCAATGAGCGTTCTCGGAGGAAGCAAACAGATCAATCTGGGCCTCCCCGAAGTTTGCCCATATCAGCTGGACCGTCTCGGGGTGGAGTCTCCATTCTCCTGGACGTAGAGGCTGCCGTGAGAGCGCATCGGCTGCACGGTTGAGCTCGCCTGGAATGTGAATGGCGCGCAGCGAATTCAGCCGCGGATGACTCCAGAGGAGCAGACGGCGGGCGAGCTGAGACATGCGGCGAGAGCGGATACCCCCCATACGGTTGATATACGCTACCGCCGCCGTGCTGTCCGTCCTGACCAGCACGTGTTGGCGCTCCAGCACCGGAGAAAAACGGCGGAGAGCGAAAAACACTGCCAGCAGCTCTAGGCGATTGATGTGCCAATGCAGCTGGATACCTACCCACAGGCCATCTGCTGCATGCCCGCAACACACGGCCCCCCAGCCCGTGCTGGAGGCATCTGTTGAGACAACAACATGCCTGGACGCCTGTCCCAGAGGCACATCGGCCTGTAGAAACGAGGGGTCGTTCCAAGGGCTGAGGGCGCGGTGACACAGCGCAGTGACAGTCACCCGGTGTGTGCCCGCGTGCCATGCGTGTCTGGGGACTCGATCGTGAAGCCAGTGCTGAAGTGGTCTCATATAGAGTAATCCGAGCGGCGTGACGGCGGCTGCGGATGCCATATGCCCCAGGAGCCTCTGAAAAGATTTCAGGAGGACCACTATTTTGCTGTCGAACTCCCTCAGACAGTTCAGCATTAGCCAAGCGCGCTCCCCGGAGAGGCGCGCTGTCATGGTGACCGAGTCCAGCTCCAACCCGAGAAAAGAGATCCTCTGCATGGGGGTGAGTTTGCTCTTTTCTCGGTTGACCTGAAACCCCAATAGGTCGAGGTGCCGGAGCACCTTGTCCCTGTGCATAATCAACTGCTCCCCCGAGTGAGCTAAAATCAGCCAGTCGTCAAGATAGTTGAGTATGCGGATGCCCGCAAGCCGCAGGGGCGCTAGGGCACCCTCCGCGAGCTTGGTGAAGACCCGCGGAGACAAGGAGAGCCCGAAGGGGAGGACCTTGTACTGCCAAGCTCGATCCTCGAACGCAAACCGCAGAAACTGACGGTGACGTGGAAGAATGGAGACATGAAAGTACGCGTCCTTCAGGTCTATTGCTGCAAACCAATCCTGAGGACGAACGCACCGGAGGATGCGCCTCTGCGTGAGCATCTTGAACGGGAGTCTCTGAAGACAGCGGTTCAAAACGCGCAGATCTAGGATTGGCCGTGACCCACCGCTCTTTTTAGGCACGATGAAGTACGGGCTGAAAAACCCGCTCTCCATCTCGGCTGGAGGGGCCGGCTCTATTGCATCCTTCGCCAGGAGGACAGCAATCTCCTCTCGCAAGACAGGGGCGGACAGGGGGCTGACCCTGGTAAAATACACACCCGTGAACTTGGGAGGCCGTTTCGCGAACTGAATCGCATAGCCGAGTCTGATTGTGCGTATGAGCCACCGCGAAGGGCTGGCCCGCGCTAACCAGGCAGGCAACGCCCTCGCTAATGGTCCCATCGCAACAATCAATGACGTACCTGCAGTGGGGCAGCGCGGAGTGGGAGTGCTGATCCGGGAAGCGCTGGGGTCCCGCGGAAGAGCTGGAGGCGAGAGATTCACTCTCAGCTCGCTCCCATTCTCCGGGAGGGGGGCTGGAGGAGTGGGAGAAAGGAGACCGTCCTCCCACCGCTCGTGAGCCGCTGGCGAGATGCACCGACTCTGCGAGCCAGAAGGCATAGCGTCCCGGACTGGCAGAGTTCGAGCTGTCACATCCGAGGAAGTGGAAAAAGTGCTCTTTCACTGAGCCCGGCCCTCCACCGGGGAAAGAGCAACTTCCCTCTTCTCCAGATGACCCGTCTCAGGGACGCTTCGTGATCCGTTTACCGGACTTAACGGCGCCCTGGACGGGGCGGGCGGCCCACTTACGAGGTGCTCAACGCTGCTGCTTCGCCGGAGGCGCAGACAGGGCGGGGCAGCACTCGCAGGCAGGTGCCCTCGGCGAGGAGCCGTAGATGTGGAAAGCTCGGTGGGCCGAGCGGTCATACATACCCGCCGATAGGAGACCTCATCTGACTGCTCTCTCACCGCCTCGAATTCCTGGGTGAATTCACAGACAGTGTCGCCGAACAGGCCAGCCTGGGATACGGGGGAGACAAGAAAGCAAACTTTGTCGACTCCGCGCATATCTTTTGCCAGGTTTAGCCCAAGGTGGCGCTCCTGGACCACTAATGTGGCCATCGTCCTTCCCAGGGCACACGCAGCAGACTTGAGGTCCGTGGAGCTCAGTCGGGTGCGGTGCGGGGCTGGTAACCAGCCTGGGTCGGAACCACCCTCATGCAGCTGGGTCAGCGCGTGCGCACATACCCAAGCGTGCAGGGTGGAGGCAACCTGGCCCGCGGCTGTGAGGGCTCTGGCTCCGTGGAGGCAGAAAAACCGACACGCCTTGGATGAGAGACAAGGCAGACTTCAGCAGAAAGAGGCACCACGCGGGCCCGCCATGGCACTCTCAATCTGGGAAATCAACTCGTACTCCCTGGCTGCTCCACCATAAGGGGTGGTGAGGGCGGAGGCGCACGCAGATCGGGCAGAGAAAGATGCCCTCTAAAACTGCGTGAGCCCACTGCGCACGTCCGGGAAGAAAGGGATGGGAGGCCTTAATCCTCCACATACACCCATCTAGTCGGTCCGACCGCGGGGCTGGGGGATAAACCATCTCCAGGCCCACGGCCGAAACAGCCCAGGAAAGCGCGATTATCATGTCTGTTTCTAGATCCGACGCCGCGCTCGCCACCCCGGAGGGAGGGAGCGGGTTCGCATCCTTCATCAGACAAGGATAACCCATCCTCCGATGCAGCGGTGGACGTCTGAGCCTCGGTGTCATCAAGTGAGAGGGCGGCCATCCGAGGATGGAGCGCTTCTCTCACTCAAAGCTTGGATGGAGCGCGTGGAGGAGCGAGAGGTCCACAGGCCCGAGGGCGGCGGATTTACTCCCACTGTAACCCTCAGATCTGCCCGAGTGCCCACCGGGGAGCGGGGGACAACTGGGGTGGTTGGCCCTTTTGCAAGAGCGAGCCGCGATCTTAACTGCGCAACAGACACGCCACCGCAGTGATGGCATGCACTGTCCGCGAGCACCGCATTAGCATGCTGGACCCCCAGACATGAAACGCAGTGCTCGTGCCCATCATCCGGGGACAGGAAACCACCGCATCCAGAAACGCACAGTCGGAGCGCCGTCTTGAAAAAGACGTGCTGCACGACCGTGTTGCTCTTTTAGGATCGCAACAATACAAACCGCTCTGGAGGACCGGACCCAAAGAACGCCAGGCAAGGGAGAACCCAGCTCGACCGTCTGCCGCTGCGTGTCACACACTCTGGACCGGGAGACCGCTCTCGTTCCCACTCTCTGTGTAATCCAGCTGGAGGAACCCTCATGACTCTCTCAGAAGCTTCGTGAAAGACTCTGAAGCGAAAATGGATGCTCAGCTCTGCTATCGCTGTGCTTTTATTGCCAAATTGATTGCAACGAGCATCAGCTGCGCAAGCTGAAGCTGCCAACTCATTGGCATTTCATTGGCCCGTTTACATACTCTTTCAGATGATTGGCTTTCTGAACGAAATCCCCATAGTGGAATTTTTCCACATAGCATTGAAGTTCCCCTCCCGAAGGGGAAATAGTCTTATTCCCTCTTCCAATTTGACAATGAAAAGATGCTGACAAACAAGGCTTGTATTCGCATTCAAAAGTTCAAATCTACCATCTGCCTGTTATTTATTACATTTTTTTTGCCATTACATATCAGATGGAAAATACATTTACTTACAATAGCAAAGAAACACTTTAAAAAGGAAAATAATGAAAATAAAGTCAAAAGTGCCTTGTGGGTTTGTAATTAATATTTATCTGGGGGTTAGGGTTAGGGCGGAGGGGGTATTAAATGTACTGCAAATAAATTGCAGCTATTTTTATATGTAAAAACCTGTATTGTTTCCACTAATATATAAAATACATTTGTAAAGCATATATTGTCACAAGTCTGGTGTGTCTGTGTTGTATTCATGTAGTCGTTGTGTCATGCGATGTCCTATGTGTTTGTCTCATGTGCTTCTGTTTGCGTCATGTGTTTCTTTTGTTGTTTTCCCGCCATTTGTTAATATTTATTAGTTCCACCCGTGTCACACCCCTTCAGTTTAATCATCGCCTGTGTATTTATACCCTGGAGTTTGTTTAGTTCTTTGTCGGGTATTTCATTGTCACCACTCCCTGTCCAACCTGTATTTTGAAATTCCAGTGCTTGTTGTAAGTGTTTTTTAAAATAAATATGTGTTTTTGATAACTCCTGAGATCTGTGCGTTTGTGAGTGAGTCTACCTGTGACAGATATACGAAATTTAAATTATATTTCTACATCAGTACTGCTTCAGTGTACTTGAACAAGTATACTAAATACAACTAACTTTCATTAGATTTATTTTTTAATGGATAATTTTTATCAGCTTTAAACAAATGCAAAACATTTCAAGTGAGTTATTTAATCTTCACTCAAAAAAATATTGTTTGCTGTTTGTTCAAACTACTTATTTAAAATGAGCTGAAACAACACAATTCTTGAGTTTTTTGGGACAACTTAATTGTTTTATGTTCAACCCAATTAAATTTGTAAAAACTAATAAATTAGCTTAATTCCTTTATGTTGTTGCAACACAAATCAATGGTATCAATCAGGTATTACATTTAAATGTACTACTCGACCGTAAAGTATTCTATACAGCGTGAATGTGAGCAGTATGAATGGAACTCAGACGTACTACTGTACATCTGCCATTTTGTCATGATCACGTGACCTACCCACGTGAGTTGTATCGCTTCACTCCATTCATGAATTCTCTCGCAGGGCATAATGGGATAGCGCAGAGGCACACTTCAGAATCTCACCGGAAGTAGTAGGTCATCCTCAGTAGGTACTTCTTGCATACTGTTTTTCGAATTCTATGAATTCGGGCATACTATTTGGCGTACTGTTTTTGGCCTACTATGGAAGTATGTGATTTCGGACACACCCAATCAATTGTGTGGAACCCAGCGTTTTTACAACGTATAAAAATGCCAGCTGACATGCACTTGTTAATCCTACTATTGCTATCACATATTTATTAGTGCTGTCGCCTCACAGCAAGAAGGTCGCTGGTTCGAGCCTCGGCTGGGTCAGTTGGCATTTCTGTGTGGAGTTTGCATGTTCTCCCTGTGTTCGCGTGGGTTTCCGCCGGGTGATCCGTTTTTTTCCCCACAAGTCTAAAGACATGCAGTACAGGTGAATTGGGTAAGCTAAATTGTCCGTAGTGTATGAGTGTGAATGAGAATGTATGGTTGTTTCCCATTGATGGGCTGCAGCTGGAAGGGCATCCGCTGGGTAAAACAAATGCTGGATAAGTTGGCGGTTGATTCCGCTGTGGCGACCCCAGATAAATAAAGGGACTAAGCCGAAAAGAAAATTAATAAATGAATAAATGAGTTAAGCTAATACATTTGAACGTAAAGCCTGAGTGAAAGGGAGGTACTGCAGAACTGTGTTGAAAGCAACTCTATGTATATAGAATGCGAAGCTATGTCTTGCTATCTTAGTAGGATCACTCTATGTGATTAATACTAAAATGAATAATGACATACAGCTACCTTTTGATTTGTTTATTTTACTTGAATGTAAATATTTACACCCGTCATGGTATCATTTGCAGGGATTGAAAGAGTAATCTAACGAAGCATAATCTAATGATACTCATCATCAGTGATCCATATGTGAGGTAGAAATAGCTTTTAAATGTTTGCTTGCTTTATACTTTAGATTTTGAATTTGTGGTCATGTGTGCGTTGCGTATAGAGAGCGGCTGTACGAAGCACACATTTATACAAGAAATGACATTTGTTAATAACCCTCAGGGTCTGTCGTGCACCATATCATTGTCTTGTCAGTCATTTCTCCACGCAATCAATGTACGCAGCCTCCTGCAGCACCGCTGACTCATTTTGTATAGAGCCAAGCAGATATATTCAGAATAATTCAATATAAAACTAAATAAAGTTCTAGAAAAAAAATACTATAATGAATGCTCTAAGATCTGAGCTTAAAAAAGACCTGCTATGCAAAAATGACTTTTATAAGGGGTTTAAACATTCTTGTGTGGCGACCGTCCATAAATATAACCAGCTGCTAATGTTAAAAATGTATTCATTTTATGTCTAATAATCACACTTCATAAAAACAGTCTGCAGAAACACTTTGATTGACATTCTGCCTTTGTAGGTGACATCAAATAGAGAAAGCCATGCCCACTGGTGACGATCTCTCCCTTATTAGCATAGGACGTTAGTCTTTTTTATGAATCTACCACTATGCTGACAAATAGGCATTTGTAGCTCCGTCCTCTTTAAAAAAGAGCACAATCTCATTTGAATTCAAAGTGACAGTCACCAAAATGGCACAATAAGGATCAAAGTCTAAAAGGGGCAGTTTCAAAAAGTTATTAAACATTATCTGTGGTGTATTTTGAGCTGAAACTTTATATGCACACTCTAGGGCAGTGCTATTCAATTAGTTTGTCATGGGGGCCAGTTCACGAAAAGCATCCCAAATGAAGGGCCGGACTTGCAATATGAGCAAGGACACAACTGCATGTTGCATTTTTGCTCCTTAAGACAGCCACGTTGGCCTTTTCTACATTAAAATGTTAATATTTTAAATTTTAAAACTACATAATATCACTGCATTGTACAATGTGTTTTTTTTAAATAAACATTCAAATGTATTAAAAGCGCAACAAAAGCAGTGCATTGTTTAAGTAGGCTTCTTCTACATTCAAACACATTCATATGTTTTGAACTGCGTAACAATTATGTATGCAACAATTATAAATATTGGTTGTATGATTATAGTCTGAAGAATTGTGGTTTCACGGTTATCACGTCTAATGTAAATTTAAGCTTTATATTAGGTAGGCCTAAGTATTTAAATTAACTGTTGTTATCATCAGCGTAATACATACATAATCATTTTAATAATAATTAATAATTAATAATTATTAATGCTCCGCTTGTGCATGCAGATATTGGCATATATTCTTGCATTAGAAATAACAAAATTGCGAGCGGAAAGGATGTGATATTGGAACGACCCGCCACTATAGTTAATCAAGTGTGCGTGCGTATTGGCCTCAGCGTACAAGCTCAGAACTTTAAACTCGTGCACAGGTGCCATAACTTTTAGTTGCATAACTATCGCGGCTGTTTTTCAACTAAGCTAAATTTATCACTGAGGTCTTGGTCACACTAATTGCAGGGCCAGAACAAATTGGCTCAGGGGCCGGGCTCGGCCTGCGGGCCGCCAATTGAATAGCCCTGCTCTAGGGACATCAGAAACTTATTTTACATCTTGGTAGGGGGCATAATAGGTCTCCTTTAAGAAAAAATAAAGCTATTGCAGCATTTTCTCTGAGAAAAATATAACAACTAAATTGTAACTTAAAATTCTAATCATGACATCTTTGTTAAAAAAGTGAGTTGAGAAAATCATTCCATCATTACCAAATAAGTATGTGAGCTGGAGAGAAAGAAGTGGATCCATTAATGAGTGAAAACATCAATGTATTTTTTTCATGATAAATACTTACCTTCCCTTTCAACAGAGATGTATCTGAGATTGTGTGTCATATTCAGAGGACTCTGACTTGTTTGTTGGCGTTTATCTGTGTGGTGTGAATTGGCCTTTAAATGTAAGAATGTTTTCTTTATAAACATATACTATGTGGGTGGATCTTGTCCTTCAAAAAATGACAATGTGGACCAGACCTTATGCTGAAAGTGAAAGCTCTAGCTCAGTGATCCTACAAATTACCTTGCCCAGGCTTTCAGCTCTGATAGACCCATTGTCTTCCCCTTTCTCATCTGCACAATTGCAGTGACCTTCTGACCCCAGGTGGCATCTGGAGCACCAACAACAGCGACATCTAAAGAAAAGAATGGACCATGCACATTTATTCCCTTTCATATATTTTTTAAATGATGCATTTTCACTGTCACCCATGACAAAAATGTATATATATATAGTATTGTCACCATTTAATCCTTATATTAACCTACAATTCTGATAACACTGTTATTTTCTGGGGTCAATTTCACCAGCAATTTAAACTTCCTAAATGCTATTTATTTATTTTATTTTTTTACTAAAAGGCTTGTATAAAGTAATTTATGCCATGTTTGACTTTATAAATAGCCCTAGAATTAACCCAATCTCCCCTCCCCCACTCCCTGACTCATACAGTACATCCAGATTACCCATTGTCAAATTTGTCATATTGTACCCATTGGCAAATAACCATACACTCTTACTAAATTACCACTAGCAATGTTTCCTCTAAAGATTTTTCCAGCTGTGGTGGCAGGCCTTTTACACAGATTTTCCAACTACTATGGCGTTATTTAGTATTAAGTATTACAAGTCGAGATCGCCTTTATGTAATACGAGTATGCAAATCTCTTTGTTTGCGTGTCTTCTGTTCAAAACTTCTTGCACGCCCCATCAAATATACACTGCTCAAGCACAGATTTTCTTGTGAGCTCTCAAATAAACGCTGCTGAAGTGCAATTTAGTGTATTTATGTAACTACAGTAAATTTTACTGACGTTAAACATTTGACGGGGTCAAAATAATGGATAAATGGATAAATATTTTGTTGGCTTCAATTGACCTCTTGTTATGAAATGGCTTTATAATTACGTTAATTTGTTAAAAAAACATAAGAACTTGACACATTTACATAAAAATCTTTAATTAGTTGAAGTACTCAATACAAGATCACATGACTAAAGACCCCTGTAATTTTGTTACAGTTTTAAGTTTTGTCTCAGAATTTTTTTACATATTGAATTTTTTTAAACCACTATAAATATACACTCGTCAGCCATATTATTAGGTACACCTTGTCCCCGTTACTGCAAATTTCTAATCAGCCAATCTCATGGCAGCAACTCCTTGCATGTAGGCATGTAGACATGGTCAAGAAGATCTGCTGCAGTTCAAACTGAGCATCAGAATGGGGAAGAAAGGTGATTTAAGTGACTTTGAACGTGGCTTGGTTGTTGGTGTCAGACGGACTGGCCTGAGTATTTCAGAAACTGCTGATCTACTGGGATTTTTTATGCACAACTATGTCTAGGGTTAACAGAGAACGGTCAGATAAAGAGTGATATCTACTGAGGGGCAGTTCTGTGGGCGAAAATGCCTTGTTGATGCCAACTGAGGTATGCAAAAAGCATCTCGGAGTGCACAACACATTGAACATTGAAGCAGATGGGCTACAGCAGCAGAAGACCACACCGGGTGCCACTCCTGTCAGCTAATAACAGGTAACTGAGGCTACAATTCACACAGGCTCATCAAAATTGGACAATCGAAGTTGGGAAAAACATTGCCTGGTCTGATGAGTCTAAATTTCTGATGCGACATTCGGATGCGTGCGTAGGGTCAGAATTTGGCATCAACAACATGAAAGCATGAATCTATCCTGCCTTGTATTAAAGGTTCAGGGCAGTGGTGGTGGTGTTATGGTGTGGGGTATATTTTCTTGGCATACTTTGGGCCCAAGGGGGTCCAACTGGATACTAGTAAGGTGTACCTACTAAAGTGGCCAGTGACTGTATAAATATATACTGATCTCAAGCTATTTATATATTGTTAAGAGTTGTTTCACTAATTTTTGCTAGATATTTTTATGGTGCAGTTCAGTAAAAATAAAACTATATTTAAAAGAATTGATAAAAATAAAACAATTGATAAAGCTAGTGACCCCTTACAGACTTCAAACTACATAAATATATCTATTTTTTCTTCAAAGATTGTGTTTTACAAAAAAAAAAAAACAGTTTACTGCTTATTTGTCAACTACCCAGATACATGTGTGTGAATGTGTGTGTATACCTGTGATATCTGGGTGGGCTAGCAGATGTCTCTCCACATCTAGCGCACTGATCTTGTATCCTCCACTCTTGATGATGTCCACTGATGTGCGGCCCATGATCCAGTACACGCCGTCTCTGTAGAGTGCAGTGTCACCTGAAAGAGCAGCCAGAGCGGTCAGAGAGCCCTTGGAGATACACCTGCCTCCACATCACTCTCCAGTTTAATGGGGGTCTGTGCCTCTATTAATCACGCAAGAGTCCATATGGGGCTCAAGCAGTGAAGCAAATGGCTGCACAGTCTTCATCCTCCCACTACAGCTGTGGAAGGGGGGCTGTGATAAGAATACGAGGGGTGTGTATGTGTGTGTGGTTGCTGTACTTTATGTTGTCTTCTGCTGAGCTCTAATAATAGCCTGTAGTCAAGCTCAAGATCTTCTGCTTGCAATCTTAAAAACCAATTGCACGGAGCTGCTTAGCTGGAGACTGCTTAATTACCACCCAATAACACACAAACACACTACAGCTATCAGCAGCAGGAGCAGTGTGGTACACCCCAGTCAAACCAGGTGCAATTTTCCCTCATTAAGTTTTCTCACTTAAAGTTGGCTATATGGTTAAGCCAGTCCAAACTTATTTGATATACAGTACGTACAGTGGTGTGAAAAAGTGTTTGCCCCCTTACTGATTTAATATTTTTTGCATGTTTGTCACACCTTAATATTTCATATAATCAAACAAATTTAAATATTTGTCAAAGATAACACAAGTAAACATGTCATGCGGTATTTAAATGAAACTTTTTTATTATTATGGGAGAAAAAAAAAATCCCAAACCGGTGTGTTCATGACTCCACCATAAGAAGGAAAGACTTTCAGGAAAATGTCCTGTGGACTGACGACAAAAGTTGAACTTTCTGGAATGGGTGTGTGCCAATATGGGTGGCATAAAGGTAACACTGCATTTCATAAAAAGAATTTCATACAAACAGTAAAATGTGGTGGGTGGTAGTGTGATGGTGTGGGGCTGTTTTGACAAATGGAACTACGAATTCGGCTAGGTACCAAAATATCCTGAAGGAAAATGTCCAGCCATCTTTTACCGACCTCAAGCTGAAGCAAACTTAAGTTCTGCATCAGGACAATAATCCAAAGCACACCAGCAAGTCCATTTCTGAATGGCTGAAGAAAAACTAAATGAAGACTACGGAGTGGCCTAGTCAAAATCCTGTCCTGAATCCAATTGAGATGCTGTGGCATGACCTTAAAAAAGTGGTTCATGCTCGAAAACCCTCCAATGTAACTGAATTACAACAATCCTGCAAAGATGATTGGGCTGAAATTCTTCCATAGCGCTGTAACAGACTCATTGCAAGTTTATGAAAACACTTGATTGCAGTTGTTGCTGCTAAGGGTGGCCCAACGATTTATTAGATTTAGGGGGAAACACTTTTGCACAGAGGGCTATGTAGTTTATGTTTTGTTTTCCCTTAATAATTAGAAACCTTCATTTGAAAACTGCATAATGTGTTTAGTTGTGTCTTTGACCCAATCTTTGACACTAATCTTTGACTAATATTTAAAATTAGTTTGACTATCTGAAACATTTACGTATGGCAAACATGGAAAAAACAGTAAGAGGGCAAACCCTTTGTCAAACCACTTTACATATGTAATATACAGAAATGTGGAGCTGAAAAGGAAACCTGATCTGGATGTTGAAGCCAATGTGGATTGGGTGTTCCAATCAGGATTTTTTTTGGAGCAGATTAGCGAAATATAAATGAAACCTGTGTATTACCTTATATTATTATTTATATGGAAGCTTCAGGCAGCAGTTATCCTGACATTAATACTTTTATCCAGCAAGGATACATTAAAATGATCATAAATGACAGTAAAGAACATACTTCTGTACAGTTTTACTAAAAAATTATACAACTAAAAAAACATTCCTACTGATTAAACTGAATTAATATTGAGAAATCACGTTTGCATTTCCAGAAATAAATTACCTTTTGAAATATATCCAAATACAAACAGTTACTTCACAATGCTAATTTTTAATCAAATAAATGCAGCCCTGGTGTGCAGAAAAAACTTGTTTCATATACAGTACATACAGTAACTGGAAGTAACTGAAATGGCAATTCATTAAAATTCCGCTAGGCCTGGCTCCATTATAGAGCACATTTTTATTGACCCCCGTGTTAAAATAGTCAATTTTACAGCAGAAAAGAAGGTGTTTACAGCCTGGAACAAAAAAATATTTTGGTGCATGAAGCTAATATTACACTTCATGACAACTGAGAGGGGGGTGTTTTTTTTTTCTAACTCATTTGTTTAATTTATATTGAGTTATAATAGGTTTGCATAATTAAAAGGTGTGGCCACTTGAGTGACATCTAGGTCTCGCTGGTCGCAGTCACTTCACCTCAGCTGATTCCAGCTGATTAGCCGCTGAACTCGGCATATACATTGTGTTTTTGTTTTGTTTTATGCGGCTGTACACACTTAATTGCCATTTGGAATTATTTCCTACAATTATCAGATAATATGGCATGCTGTGCACTTAATTGTGCTCATAAACCATTCAAGTGGCCTCCGTTTCCCAGGTGAGTGAAATTTCTATTTTCTTGTATACTATATCTATAAATGCATTTGTTTTCTGTATGATCATTTATCCTTTATAATTTTCTTTAGAACTGTAATGCACTCCAGAATCTGACAGATTGTTAAGCTGTAGGCTATAGAACAGTCATCTGAAACGTTGTCATACAGTATTATGCCTGGATTTTATAAATAGCCCTGCATTTACAAACAAAGACTATATTTGAAGCATTTGGAAGTAATTCACGTTTTCCTCCTGTAGAAAAAAGTCATAAGAACAATGCTTAGTGGCTCAATGTATTACAACAGTGTTTTTAAAGGACTACATACTTTATTGATATAGTACACAACCAAGCGCATGTGATCAGAACACAAATGAGTCGCAGGTAATGATGTATTAACTGTCCTCCCAAAGAAAAGCCTGTTTAAGCAAATTGCTAGCAGGCATCTGTAGCTCCGTTCATGCTCTGCCTCTTTGCCCTTCATGCTCTTTTTTGGTTACCCCTGGTTGGTGCGATGAGGCGCGAACAAAATGCTGATGGTTGACCATGCCCACTTGTAGCTTCATTTGCGCTCTTCAGAAACCAATAGGTGATTTTACAAATACTACATCCATATTTTTTGAAGTCTATGGTACTGCCTAACTGTAATTATATCCCAGGGTTTTGTTGGTTACATTTTTACATTTGTTTCTTTGGAGAAGTGCAACCATGTATGCTTCTTTTATGGAGTTTTAAGGTGTTATGGTTATGTTCATATATATTTTGAGAGGCTAATTTTCTTTTAAACAGTCTCTTTAAACAACAACAACAAAAACAACAATAATAATAATAATAATAATAATAAATAATAATAAAAACTGGGCTAGTGTACTTTTCAAGTGAATGCAAATAGGACAAGAGTTATTTCCTAAAGATGTGTGACTTGTACCACACCATGTGCTGTAATTATCATCCACATCAACTATCCACATCAGACAGAGAATGAGAAGTTGATAGACCACTGATCGATTATTGATTACTGGCTGGTTGCAATCCATAGCTGATTAATCTGAGCACCCCAAGAACTCCTGGTAATAACCCCTTTGTGGCCATGATTAATGCCGGGGCCTTCGCAGAAAGCATTTTGTGACCAAAGAGTGGACACAGGTCTAAGGGCATACTTTTGCATACGAATAAGTACTCAGATACAAACTGCATCCGGCACTGCAGAGAATCCTCTACCTACCCTTCACCTGTATTCTAATAAGATGTAAAGAATTTCAAATTACACATGTTCCCTTTCTTCTTCTTTTACAAAAAATGCTTACAAAAAAGCTATTTTAATGATTATAAATGAATAATTAAGAACAGTTAATAATTTTTAAGAAACTAGACCAAGCAAACAAGTTGTCTAATATTTGTTGCAGACATTGCTGGACAATTAATATTAGAGGGATGGAAATTTCAGCTTGATGCTTCATTGTGATGTGCCTGGTTAGGATGATGTGTTAGCCTATGCATTTTTAATTTTTTTTAAAGAGACTCCCAACATTGAAGTCGAGTTTGAAAAGTACAAGCCATCACTAGTGGCTGTCTTCCAATCTCTTTAGCAGAGTGGAGACAAAGAGACTGCTCATCGAGTGTCAGGGCTCAGCTGGGGCAGGACCATGAAGCTGACAGGAAATAGGTCATAGCAGGTGAGTGACTGAGTGTGAAGGAAAAGGAGGGAAGAACATTGGGCAAAGGTGTTGGAAATCCAGCGTGGATCATTATTGAGTGCTAAGCCGCAGCTGTGGAGAAGGGGAGTTGAGAAACGAGAGAGCATGTGTGTGAGCTGTGTGAAGGTTAAGGACAATATGTCATGGGTTACAGTGTATGAGTGTGGGGAGGTTAAGTTGGCAGGGCAGGGGCAACTGGTTAGAAATGAAGGCTAGTTTATAAGTGAAATAGGAATGAGTTTGAGAATCGAGAACCAGTTCTTATTCAGAACTGGTGGTGTTTTAAATTTTTTTTATTACTGCAACCAGTTCGGGTGCCATTTGTAAGGGGGTTAAACAGGGAGTGTATCTCTTAATTGCAATGTTTCACCATATGAATATTAATTAAGTCCCTAAACACTGGAACTACCAATAAATTATAACTACTGGAATTACCGTAATGGTAATTCTGACCATTTTCATATAAAAAGTTTTATAGTTATGTCATATTTACATTCTAAGCTTCTATAGAGATATTAAAACTAAGCTTTGAATGTTTTTCATCATATTTCATGAACTCACTATACTAAAATACAATATTTTTGGTAATACAGACTATAAGTGAAGTTTCACAAACTAATTTCGAGAGGAGCACGTGATAGGATTGACTACAGCTGATCCCTATCACTAATCACTAACGAGCCAATCGGATCATTCCAAATTTAATATAAATATCCAGCCTATACTTAATTAAGTTTAGTTTTGGAACTACCCGATTTCGTATCCCTCCTAATACTTATTGACCAGGTGGGAGCTTTAGGCTCATCTATTTCCGAGCTCAGGGTTCTCTCCCAGGACAGCTTGCCAAACTTGCTAAAATAGTGAAGCATTATCTAAGTGTGAACTCTTGAAATGTGCACAAGTTACTTGACTACCCGCAAAGGTCCACACCTCATTTTCATTTTTACTTTAACAAGCAGGACAGTTTTTTAAAAAAAAAAAAAACATGTTATTTTGAAAGACATGGAAAAAGTAAAGTTATGTTTTTGTTAGCAGGAAGCTGCTAGGCAACACAGGCCTGCATATTCAAAGTCACAGGGAACAGAAACAGACACTGAAATGCAGTCATTTTGACTGCTACTGTATGGTTATTAAATGTAGAAATACTGAGCTCTTTTGTATTTTGTAATTTTTATAAAATAACAAAGTTAGAAAGAAACATACACATATTTATGAACAGTCGGGGTATTATAGATATGTGTTTTTTTAACAAAGTTATTAAATTACAAAACTGAAAAATGGTCGAAATGACTAGTTCTAGTATTACGGCTCGTCCACACCAAGCATAATAAATATATAAATATAAAATTAATAATATAAATTGATTATCTGAGTATAATTTGCATCCACACTAATGACTGATAACGATTTGTTTATTTTTACTTTATGCTTTTCCTTTGGCACCAAACTTTGTAACCAGCCAATTTCTACTAGTGTACTACTACTGCATCTGGTCAGTGAATCCAGCTCATGTAATATAACAGAACACTGAATTTGGCGGTTGCAGTCAGTTAAGCAGTGGAGTAAAAACAACACAAATTATTTTACCTAGCATTTTCAAAGATGAGGCAAAGATGCCAAAGCCAGAAACTTTAGGTACTTTTCATTTTCACTTTAATTTGCCAGCATGGCTTGCATTGTTTAACACAATTTCCCATGGTGTAACAAATTATTAATATATCCTGTTGGGAATGCACCATGTATGTGGTGGCATGAGGCACTACCACACTTGACTTTCATCTCTGCATAGTAGTTTGATATCTGTTTGATGTGTTAGGGTCTTTATATGGAGTGGGTAATTTACTGGTGCAACTTTGCTATGATCACATAGCCAACTGAACATTATTTAACTACATACCATAGGATAACTATAAAGCTGATGTGAATAGTACTATTATACCATGGTATCAGTAGAAGTGTATCCATTCTGATCAGTGATACTCCTAATTAATATGCTTGGTATATAGCAGAAGGCACAATGTAAAGGAAGATTTAGATACAAAGCATACATAGGGCAAAAAAATCATTGTAATTTTCAGTAAAGCTCTAAAATGTACATCGTTTTATTTTTTCCTCTTCCCCTCCATCCATCCTTCTCTCTCTCCATCTCTAGCAAGGAGCACGGCATCAATAGAGGGCCCATCTGTTCCCATACATCAGGCTCTTCATTTCAGTTTATTAGCTGGGATAAATCATAAATATTTCATTATACATCACGGGCGGCTGTCGCAGGGACGGCGCAATTTATCAGCGCTGCCCTCTCTTGCTGCCCAGCACCGGAGCAATAAGCTTTCCAGTCTATTAAACAAGATTGATACAGTGTGTAAATTTAGATATTGGGAATTTCTTCACAGACCACTGCTCCACAGTGATAGGCTGGGGTGAGGTGAAGGAGAAGCGGGTGGGTGGAAGGAGATGAAGAGAGAGAGTGAGGGACGGGGGCGTTGGGGGAAAAATGGCTGGGTGTTAACAGCAGTAAGAGTGTATTTACACTCACCCCGTCTCTCTTTAAAATAACCCTATCCGCAAATGCGAGGTGTAATTTGGTCACAGCGACGTTGCTTCCTTCTCATGGAAATGAACTAGGAATATGTTTGACGTGGGGACAGATAAGCTGTCGGTGTGTGAGGGAAGAGAATTTACAGAGGTTTTCATCCTCTTTAAGAATCCATAATGCCTCTGGGGAAGGATCAAAGGTCGCGGAAAGTATTACAACCTCATGTCAGGGTTTTTCTCTATGATTAAAGGCAAAAGAAGGTTGATGCTGATGAGAATTCGGATATGACACACTGTGTCCTAACCAGCTGCGGCACGATAAAAAAAAAAAACAGCTTAAAGCATCTTCCATGATTTTGTTTTCTAACCAATCGGGAAACAATTTGGTTGATTATTGTTTGGCTTTTTTTTCTGCAATATCATTCTAGGAAAGCCATAAAAAGTGAAGACAAATGAAATAGCAAAATAACGGATTAATTTCAGTGATGTACCAAATGCTATTGACCTTATTCTTCAATGCGGAAGTGCGCCCGTTTTCGCGATTGTTTTAGAACTTTTGATTTAGTCGCCTATAGGAGAAATGGCTAGGAATAATAAACGTCAGAAAAGGGTCAAACTACTTGCTCTACAAACAAGTGTTTGCATGACTATACAGACAAAGTAGAATAATATTTAAGAAAACATCAGTTTGCAACATCAAGCAGCAGAACAGGCTGTTTTTGAGGTCTAAAAATGAATGGAAGTGAATGACACCGGAAGTCTTGAGTCAAAATAATTCAAATGGCTTGATACAGTGTGTAATACAGTGTCCTCATACGCGGAGGATAAGGTCAATACAGTGTAATACAGTGTGCTTATACGCGAAGAATAAGGTCAACACAACCATATCAAACAGACACAAGTGTGACATTGCATTTATAAAAAAAGTTGTGTATAAATAAAAAGAAACAGCCACAGAGTGTCTCCTAAACCTTTCAAGTTGACAATTCTTGAAAGTTGTTTAAAGGGCCACGAAACACCAAAACACATTTTTTGAGCTGTTGACAGTCATATACGTGTCCCATGCTGCTATAAACACTATTAGGACACATTTAATTGACTAAAAAGTGAAAATTGGTTGTTTTTGCGTTATTTCGAGCAAATTCGTTCTTCCGGTTTGAAACAAAATTTTGAGGCTGCGTCACGCCGATGAGATCCATGCATATGCTCAAGCGTGCACAGTGGACGCCTGTCCCGGCCAGAACACTGTGTACAAGTTGCAGTGTCCAGGCGGCAGGGACGCCATGTTGTGCTTTCAAAACAAGTGGAAGAAGGAGACACAAGTCGCCAGTGTTGTGTTTATGTGCTGCAAGGAAGGTTTTGTTTACATTTCCGCTAT
>CAIGQQ010040405.1:39158-53006 GCA_903798035.1 Danio albolineatus | reverse complement strand
GTTGTGTTTATGTGCTGCAAGGAAGGTTTTGTTTACATTTCCGCTATGAGAGCGCAGCTGGACTCACACGCGCCCAGCAGAAATGCGTTTGTAAAGAACTTTATTTTTCACCCGAGAGCTTTCCGCATCTGGAAATGGTGAAAATCGGGATTTGCCGCTTGTCTCTTTTTAAAACAGACGCCGCTCCAGTTTATGTGGATTGTCCTGGTCTACAGAGTTGGTAAGCCATCAGTGCTCTTTGCTTGTTTATTCAGATGGCAAAGTTAGTTCGTAGTTAGTTAGTAGTTCGTAGAGTTCGTAACTCTGTCAGTGTTTAAAGACAGACCTTTGTCAAAATGATTAACTGTTACCAAGTTTGTAGTGTGTTAATATCTGTACAATATTAAAGACTGAAAGATCCACTGTAAATTCTGCTCTCCGAGTATAAACACTGCAGTCAAACGATTTGCTTGTGTAGAGTTTTTGCCGCATTCTGTGACAGGATAGTCTGCGGAGGGTTTTTATTTCTCCCTTACGCCGCGCGGTATCAAACACTCCATTAAAACAACACTCTTAATAGTTTCTAACACCTCGTTTGTCACGGGGGACATGCAGGAAAAGTTCCAGGATTAAAGTATAAGTGTCAAACTGCAGTTAAAGTCGACAAATTAATAATTTGGCTAATAATTAGATGACTGATGTCAATGTAAACAGTCACTTCTTTCTCCCCCTGCGTCTGTGTGTGTGCTTAGCTTGTTTGAAAATGAGCGCCTGCACAAATGGAAACTCCCATCTTTATGCAAAACCTTCCCTCATTCCCTCCCCTGACACTCCCACCTAAACAGAGCTGGACACACCCACTTTCCTGAGCTTTTCCAGACTGTAGGTATGAAAACACCCAGCGGAGCCAGGGAGGTTTCGAGGCCCTTAAAAGGATTTTTTTTGCTTCTAAAAGTAAAATGCTAGGAAAATATTTTAAATGCCAACTTTGTATAGTTACCCTTCTCGTTGTACATATTTCACATATATTTTTCCTACGAAAATATTATTTGCATCTTGTTGAATATAAAACATTTAAAGGTGGTTCCACTATGATGTAAATTTATTAAACTTTAGTTGATGTGTAATGTAGCTGTGTGAACATAAACAACATCACTCAATGTAATATGCTCAAAGTTCAACAAAACGGGAGACATTGGCTTTTACAGAGTTAGCTTACTGTAGCAATGCCTATAGCAAACAAAGTTTGGGGATTACAAAAGAATACATACAGGGTAATGAAGTCAAAAACCCTTCTGGTTACACGCATACACCCAGTGCAGCAAAGGGGTGTGGCCAGAGGCGCTGTAATGTTATAGAAGAGAAAGCTAAAATGTCCTCCAAACGCTGCTACTTTCACAGAGCTTGCTCTGTTTCTGTATTTGGGCTTCTAAAGGACATGGCACAAAGAGAAAAATGCTTCCAATTTAATTTTCATAAAGTTCCAGAGAATTGTTAAAAAGCTCTAGCATTTGACAAAGGACAGCTTCCAGAATCTCTTTGATCAATTAGATGCACAGTGTCTAGCACTTACGGTGTGTTCAGTTGTAGCGAGGATGTAAACAATGGGAAATGCTGTTTGGAACAGTTAGCAATTTAGCTACAAATTCATATTTATCCATTAAACTGCTGTAAACAACCACAATCTTCACTACCGCTGCAGTGTCTCTCAATGCAGCCACTTTCCCTGCATTATACATCTCAAATAACGAACTCACAAAAGATATGTGAATGTTTCATATTACTTAAACATGCTTACAACCCAAAAATATATAAAAGACACTTGTCAGATTTTATTTTAGAGAGAGCAGGCATGAGGTTCAGCTGTGTGCTCTTCATTTTCTGTCTGATTCAGGCTCAAACTGACGGCTAGCAGTTGCGCTGGCTGACAGTATTTAGACAGCAGAGGCACAGCGCTTGCTAGTAGAGGTGTGACGCTTCCTGGTGACGTGGAGTCGATCCGCGAATCACAGCACATTATGTTGGCTGACCAATCAAAGCCTCCTAAGGGTGGGCTTTAGGAGGAACTAGGAAATATGAATTTTTTACAGGAAATATTTTTTTACAAACGACGCATGAGCACACATATTGCTTTGCACGCCATAAACACAACCAAGCCTTTAAAATACACTCTGGACCTCCCCTTTAACAAAAAACATATGATAACCATTGTAGGACATGTACTATAGTCAGCCGTAGGTTCCAAAAAAGTGTTTAAGGTAAGGCTGCTCTCATTTATGAGCAATAAACGGCCATTGGTGCTCACATCTCTGAAGAAAATAAAATGTGAAAAAAACATGTTTAAATATGCCCTATATCTTTATATATTTTCTGTTTGCATGAAGATCATTTGCACAATTATTTGCTTATTTGGAAATTTCTTGTGGTTATCATCCTTTGCCATGACACTTGCTAATGGACCCTTTTTACAAGCCTGTTATGATGCTTTAAACGCTCATCAGTATCTTAAATCCTTAAACGTTTTTAATATTTTGATTTTTTTAAAAACATAAGAACATTTATATGTATTGATGTATGTAGTATATAATCTTTGCTTCAAACTACAAAAAAGGAATTACCGCTTATGCTATGGGACAGGAGAGCAAATTTGACGTTATTCTATCCTCTAGCTACCATCATCAGTTTCACACTATTTTTTTGAAAGTTTTTTTGGAAGTCTTGATAACATCATCGTCAAGTTTTTCTTTTATTATTTGAGCAAATAAGATTGTAAAAAAAATATTTGTTGTATTCTCCCATTCACTGCGCTTTTAGTTTTTCCAACTATGAGCAGTTCTGCTGCTGAGATACCCGGAAATGTGAAAAAGGTCTATACTGGTGAAATATTGCATGGCTAGTTAGACCAGCCAATCAGAATCAAGAACCAGAACAAACTGTTTTATAAAGGATTTCAAAAATCTGCTCATCCTCATGTAAACATTTTGACTTTTTAATTTTTTTAATTCTTTTATCAAAATGCATATTAAGGACTGAGTTCTTGCAAACATTAATTTGCATAAACTGAAACTAAAAGCCTCAGAAAGTCACATGACAAATTAGATGTGATTTATTTCACATTTATTTTGACAACCCGAGCATAATAACATGCAAGAATACTATCTATAAAACATTGGCCAGCAAAGATGCCACATCATTCTGCAAGCCCCTTACAAGAGGCAAACAATGACCCTCCAACTACATGACAACAACTCTGAACGAAAGTAAAAATAAGTAACTGTGCATGCACAAATAATGAACTACTGCATGATCGCAATGGCAGCAAAGGCATCAGTCTACTGAAGTCACTGCAGAAGCGATACGGCCCAGCGGCTTCCCTAATTAAAATGATAAGAAGCTTTATAGCGCTAGTCTTTTTTTTTTCCCTCCCTCAGTGTCTGGCTGAGGTGTTTAAGCGAACACAGCCATGTTGCATGCTAAACAAGGACGAACACATGATGCAATGAGGAGAAAGCATCCCAAAGACAAGCCATGCATTTAAAGCGAAGTCATCCTTCACATCTATTTCCACAAATAATGTCATCTTGTGTGCTGAGCTGAGGTTCGCTAATAAAAGAGAACTGCTTGAACATGAGAAAACCGATTTGCTTCGTTTAGATTTTGCAACTTGTTCAAGAGAAAACGTGTGGTTTTCACATAAACACAAAAGAGTTGCCCAAACACATCTCTAAAAGCTCCTGGCACATGCCAACACTTAAACAAACATAAATAGACTGTTTTGCTGAGAGCTCAGGGTGTAAACAAATACAGCACACACACACACATATGATACACACATATGCTTGCACGAGATGCTGAAGGGGGGTTGACAGCTCTGGAAAGGGCAGTGTGACAGAGGCCATGTTTCACGTCCAGCACACTTACACATCAGTGAACAAACACGGCGCTCTGACAAGCTGTGAGCTCCACTGCTCCTCCTGAACATGTGTGAATGACTCTATATTCCCTGACAGCTATGAAAGCAAAACTGAGGTGAGGAACAGAGGCTCTGTGTTCTTAAAAACACACTGCTTTCGGACAGTGAAGGTCAAATGGCTTTGTGACATTTGGACTGGGTAACTGGATAATTCATTTTCTTTTTGGCTTAGTCCCTTTATTAATCTGCGGTGACCACAGTGGAATGAACCGCCAACTTATCCAGCATATGTTTTACGCAGCGGATGCCAATACAGCTGCAACCGATCTCTGGGAAATGGGTAACTGGATATTTAAAGTAATTCTATAATGAAAAAAATATAACCATCCTCCACCCCAACACCCCTTGATACATTAAGGTCTACTCTAAAGAGTCAGTATGAGTCAAACTGAACTGTTATACACAATACTGTACATGTTTTCTGCCCACAAAGTTATTTAATTCAAAAAATGACCATCGTTAGGATATGGTATTCATCAAAGAAAACATAATAATGACCTTCATACTTATGAAGGACCATATTTAGTAAGGCTTACTTAGGTAATTACTACTACATATTTAGGTTATGTACTGTATTAGGACTAAGAGTGTACTCACACTAGGCAAGGCTGTCCCTCCTCTCCTCTCTCCCTCGGCCAGCACTCACATTGCGTTTTTTGCCTTCCGAGCCTGAGCACGCTTACGTCATTGATGATGCGACTGTTCAGTTTAACAAAAGAGAGGCGCTCTCATTCTATACAATAGAGATATTTTAAGTCGTTTAATATGCAGTGACACACAGTCAAATCTTTTGTTGAACAGATCCAGCACTTTTGATGCTCATAAATATAATTAAAATGTTCAAAAATATTCATAAAAATCATTGTGTGCACATATTAGAAGGTTTGCTGAAGGTATCAACAGATGTGCAGTGGGGGTTTGCATCGTTAATAAACTATGAGAGTTCGCGTTCATTGGAAAGTAAGAATGACTAGTAAATTCATATGAAACGGTCCCTTAAAAGTGATGTCGGGTCTTCAGTTTCATGCTCAATCGCGATTTGCACTCACATTACAAGCGTTCCGCTCCAAAGCCCACCCAAACCGCACTCTACCATACCACTTCCAACCGGACCAGGGCCGGCCAACTGAACTGCTCCTGGGCCTGATTCGGAGCACTCACACCTGTCAAACGAACCGGAATATGGGGGTCAAACGTGCCTTGGCATGGCTCGGATAGCCTAATGTGAGTACACTCTTAGATTCCAGACACAAGCAACTTGTCAGTTTGCACCAAACACTACGTGATACCATTCAGTTAAATACCAGCCACGCTTTCCCAACAAAATAGTAAAGGTTATGATAATACTTGTTAAACCTCTTTAATTTAATTAATATGTGACTGATGTTGTTGGTTTCTGTCACAGTTCTGACTTTCATTTTCAAACTGTTTGCTAAAAGTTTTATTTCAAGATTTGAGATGAATTAACTGCTGCTGCTCTCAGTATGACCATAAATGTCACGTAAAATGGTGTTCAAACCCACATTGGTGGCCTTTAACACTGAATCAAGCACATAATCTGTATCTGGGGTGATCATTGTTACAGTTTATGCTGTTGTTCTGCCATAATAACATAGAAATAGAAAGCATTTCTAAATTAGGAATTTCATGTGTCGCCATCATGAATGGTTAGAACACAGAGCAAATCTGATATCATCAAAAAACTTAGCATTTAATTATTGTCTTACATATGCATACTGCATTTTTGAGAGATATAGTAACAAATTATCATTTGAAGTTTGCATGAACTGGAAGCTTAGACTGTTTTTTATTCATTTATTTTTATTTTTATTTTTATTGTGACGCAGTTTCTAGAGAAATGGAATATTAATTAGGAAAACAGTGGGCATGGCTAGTTTTTTCAACTGCGAGCTGATTGGATGTAGTTGAGTAAGCATTTCATTCAGAAAGATTAGGAAAAGAGTTTCGGAAGAGTTATTACAACCTAACAGACACCTCATACTCACCATTTCTGTTTGCTGTCAAAACTAACAGATGATCTGAGAATTTAACAGAAAACTATTTTTTTTCTCTTAATGACACGCACAGATGAAATGTTCACCACAAAACTAGCAATGTTAGCTGACAAAATCAAATGGTTAGTTTTGATTCCATTTATACTTTAAATAAGCAATAATACACGAATATGGTTCTATATGTAAACAGTGCTGAAACATCCATATCCCATAGCTATGAGTGTGTATTGGTTTTATACCACAGTCTGACAGAACAAGTGTGCAAAAATAAGAAACAGCTATTGGCTGTATCTGAAGCCCCTATAACCTTAAATAGTGCACTTTTATAATATTGAACATTCTGAAGTCACTCAATCAATGTCACAATGCACCACAATAATGACTGTACAATCGATGTATACTCAATGGCTAGAGAATTCCAAAACATACTGTAACAGTTTGCAGGGCTAATTAAATCCCGCATCTGACCACAATATGCCATTTACCAAATAATGCATTTTTTAATAGTTAGAAATAATAAAAAAAAGCAAAAAAAGCACTCATTTGTTTTTTATTCCCTCTTTTAAGTCGAGCAATGTGGGGACTAGTGAATAAATTCATCCATAGGGGAAGATTTTGTATTAGGAAATACATTCTAATTGCCACAGTTCTCAAGCTGAAAGTCAAATCTCAAGTGGAAAAATTAAGAAATGAGCCCAAGGCTCGTTTACTAATTTGAAAATGTCACACTGAAACTAGTAAAACTGAATGATGTAGACTATTATAAGAGCGATCGTTGGGAGCAGGAGCATAGCAACCGGGGGGGACGGGGGATATGTCACCCTCAATTTTAGAGACAGACCATTTAGAAACAGATGATTAAAAATTATATGAACGTAAACTTTTGGATCTCTTACAGCTGCCCCCCACCGCTGTTTATTTATGGATGTGAAATGCATAAAGGGACCTTGATATCGACTCTGTCGAGTTTTGATGTTATAAAAATTCCACTTCACAGTTTAACAAAATAATTTTTATTGACATTTTATTTTTTTTAAATAATGTTTAAGACATAGTATATGGAGAAATAAGTCTATAAAATATCAAAATATGTACTGGCAGTTTTTTGCATGGTTTTTGTAGGGTAATATACAACCCCAAACCAGACAATATATCAATTTAAACTATTAAAATTGTTCATAAAAGTCACTTTTTCAAAATTTTCAAGGTTAAAAGTTGTTTTAAGAAAGATCAAGGTCCCATAATGCAAATCAAAAGCATAAATAAATGAGAAAAAAACATAACATGAATCACAAAATACAGAAAACTGCTTTTTTACGCATATGTCTTACATTGTACATTCAGCTATTTACCATGACAAAGACTGGCAACACATTTATTGGATATAACTTAATTGTTTCTGTCCCTTTCTATATCAAAGTGTTTGCGATTCATTCATTTGTAGCCATCTATTTGTATAAAAACATAATGTGCACTAAAAATAAAAAAATAAAAAATCACCGTCAACCAATTTGTATGCTTAAAAAATAGAATCACCAAAAGTAGCTTTTATTAGATTTGTTTGTAATGATCAAGTACTGCAGTGCTCTATTAAGATAAAAAAAAAACATATCAAAGACTAGATCAATGAAAAACAATGTTTACAATGAGCCCACAAAGTGTCGTCTTCCTCCAATATACGCAGATCTTCTGAGTTGCATATTAAGAGCGACTTTATGGAACTGATCTCTGTTAAGTAACCAGATATACAGTAAACACTGAAAGCTACATGAATATTAATGCATGGATTTTAAAGCATAATAACACTTCTAACTCCACAGAGAGGCTAATGAAGATATAAGTGCTGACAAACACAAATGGCATTTATCTTCCTTAAGATTTTTTTGTCCATAAGCTGCATCACAATGTTCACAACTGCTTCCCAAATTCCTTCTTGGAAAGAAACTCATATTTGTGAACAAAGTGAACAAAACTCTGACCAAGTGAAAAAGAATCAAGTTCTCTTTAAAATCAAATATAAGCCCTCAATATGTACTAACTATAAATACACATGCTGCTCAAAAAAATAAAGGGTACACTTAGACACAATGTAACTCCAAGTGTTGCCTTTATTTTTTGAGCAATATACACATCATTATTAAAATATTGACCAATATTATTTATAAATCATGATAGAAGTTCATCGATTTCACTATTAAATGCAGTTTCTAGCCTTTTAATAAAGGTGCAGTAGATGATCTGCCAAAATGCTAAACGGTTAGCATATTATCTTTGGACGGCAGGGGAGGGACTGTGTTTCAAAGCCACGCCTCGAGAAATCATTAATGCGCGCACTGCGACATGACAGTAGACAACCCAGTAGTTCATGTCATTCATGAGCATACCTGTCAACCCTCCCGTGTTTTCTGGGATTCTCTCGGATTTTACAGTTCTATCCCACTATCATCCCGTATTTCTCCCGTATTTTCAGTCATTCTTCAACGGGTGTCAATAAACATTAAAGAGACGATCCTCCATATACGCACCCCATACCGCCGAACCACCAGGGGCCGCCCCTTACCCTTAAATGTGAATCTGTTCTGTGCTTTCATTTTATTTAGGCACGAAACACTTTAGAATAAACATAAAAACGCCAGGATTCCCTTTTCTTTTCATTACAGGTGCCGTCGTTCCTCCTATGCAATCCTCAAAACAGTCATAAAGCGGTGCGTGACTGTCAGCTGATGCATCCATTGTGATAAATAGAAGCTGTTTCCCAGTGGGGGTGTTGGGATCCCTTATTTTCACATCCCAGTGTTGACAGGTATGTTCATGAGTTAGAAACGTAGTAAGTGTTTGGCCGGCGGCGTGCAGGAATTACACTTGTTACTAAGCCACACTTAAATGCTATTTCAGAGTGAATATTCAGAGTAGCATGGTAAACAGTATAGTGAGGCTGTCATTGTTCAAAAATGAACCAATGTGAATATAAAAGTAACTTCAGTAAAGCAGGCTGGGCAGAAGAGCGCTATTTACTGATGTTTTGCTGTTAATCTAAATTGAAATTCCACATTATCGATGATGTTAAAGGAATGTATGAAACTGAAAATAGTCACATCAATCTATGGCCGGAAGATTTCAGTGGCTGAACAACACTCCTGTGCATATAACCCAGTAACAGCACAATCTACTTCAGCTTTGAATGACTAAAATAGTTTTAAAACAGAACATGTCCTGTCCAACAGAAATACTTCAGCCATGGTGTCGTCCAAAAGTAACTCTAATATTGAGCCAGGATTTTTAAAAGTTTCAGTTCAATATTTGGTTTTACCACGGCTGTGACTGTCTCGTCTAAATGTGTCGTGAACACGCAGCACGCATGCAGGCTTGCACGTGCTAAAGGCAGATATGCATGAACAGACATGTGCAGAAGCCCAAATCTACATTTGTTGACAGCCAGTTTGGGCTACTTATCAGATTTATGGAAGATGTCAGGCCGACAATATTCAATTGGATGAACATTTTTTGTTTTTATGGCTTACCCAGAATATAAAAATACATATAAATTAGGGCTGTCCAAAAATTAATCGTGATTAATCACATCCAAAATAAAAGTTTAACATAATATTTGTGTGTGTACTGTGTATATTTTATTATGAATATCTAAATACACACATGCATATACTTGATAAAATGTTGGTTTATATTTAGATATATAAAAAATATATGTGTATGATACAAATTTTACATTTGAATATGATGTAACTACTTTGATGTAACATTTTTGTATATAATTTTGGCTTCTATGAATGTGTTTATCACATATACATAATAAATGTATATAACACACACACATATTATGTCAAAACAAACTTTTATTTTGGATGTGATTAATCACGATTAATTCTTGGACAGCCCTAATATAAACACATTTAGATCATTTACTTTAATCATTACTATCGGACTGTGAAAAGACTTTCAACCATCACAACAAAACATGTTTCTGAAGACAATCACCTACTGCACCTTTAAGTGAATGAAGTAGCCACAAGGTATGAAATTAGGCTAGATATCACATACAGTGTACAGTAAGTTAGTGTATGGCTTGTTGTGTTATTTTTGTCATTTTTTTTCAAGTGAATGCTTACAATGTGCCAAATCTTATGACCATTTCATATTTTTTATATTGAGCATTATCACACTTTTTTTTCTCCCTCGGTTCAATCTTAGCTACATTTGTTCAAACATCAAATATTCTTGAATAAGATATTTTATATTATTTTATTTATTGTACTATAATTAGAACTGTCAAAATAATCACAATAATTCTCAAACAAAACGTTTTTATATATTCTCTAAAAATACAATGGGTTGTCATAATCTTAGGCCCAATCCCAGTTCTACCCCTCAGCCCTTCCCCTTCTGCTTGTTTTGCGCGTTCACGTGAAGGGGTAGGGTTATCCCAATTCTCTTTAGCTTGAAGGCGTAGCGCTAAGGGGAAGGGCTAGATACCCCTTCAAACTGAGATTTTTCAGGACCACACTCGAAACCAAGGGGTAAGAAAATTTTCCAGAATACACCAGCTATAATGGCAGCATGGCTGCATACGGAGGTCAGGAGATGCACAAATTAGTATTTTGTGTCATTATTACGATTATTTACAACAAAAAAGCTTATGTTTCAACACATTCATAATGGAGTTTGTGTTTTACCATCATGCTTAAAAAAACGCCAAAATAAAAACGGCTAGATTTCTCTATCTATAATCCATAATAATAACTTCTGTATGTAGTCCCACAATATTCTGTCAGTCGGTGACACTGGAATACACTCTCAGAAGTCTAGTGGCTGGGAATGAGCTTTTTACAGTGTCTGCTATAATGTTAATGTTGTTTTCGTGTGTTTACATAGATAAATATTGCCAAGGTGTAAATGCACAGTACCGTTACGATCTTATTGCCGCATTATATCGTAATAATAACATGATGTATGGCTTCAGTGATTTCCTGAAGATAAATACGAATAAATAACACAACTGGAATAACTGCAGCAGTCACGATCGTCAATCTCATATAAAGAACGATTTTGCGATGACATATGATTACATGTGCAGGTGTTGTAGTGCTGTCCCAATTCTTAGGGGTAAATTTTGAAGCCCTTCCTTTTCACACTCTGGTTCAAGGGCCAACGGGAAGGGGAAGGAGAAGGGGTACAAAAATATAATTGGTATTGGGTCTAAAAGGGGTAAAACAATGGACAAAGTATAGTTTCAATTGAATTAAATAATAAAAAAAAACATTGGTTTGGACTGGGTTTGACCCTATTTTGACCCAAACTTGGGTTACAACAACTTTACAACAGCGGTTTTTTTTGTTTTGCTTTAAAATACTTTCTACAATTGATAAAATTTAAACCCGATATCCACAAAATCCTACTTTTTAGTTGTGGATTTTTTTTTTAAGTACACTCAAAACAATTATACAGTAGTTTATGTTTGTTGAAACATCACAATTCTTTCTGGGACAACATACAGTAACTGTTTTACGTTCAATCCACTTAAATTTATAAAAACTAATAAGCGAACTTAATTCCTTAAAACCAAGCATTTTTTTCAGTGAACTACAATAATAATATGCAGTATCCAATAAGCACTTTGAAAGTACACCAGAAATAGCATCTCTGGCATTCTATTTTTAATACATCACAATCTGAGATGCACTAATTCTAATCTCACATTGTATTTTGAATATACAGTGTGCCAAATTGGACACAGTTGAAGTCTTTCTTCAGTAATTGATACCCGAGCGAGTGCTGTTCACTTGGGTGAGTGATCTTATTTGTCTAATGTGATTCAGTGAGAAGAGGCGGAATTGCTTTATGTTAATGGCACTGATTGCGCATCTGACAACAGCTCGACTTTAGAACATCACAGAGGTTTTGATTCAAAACTATACTACAAACTAACAGCTGCTGCATTCAAATACACAATTAAATGATTCCAGATATATCCGGCCCTCCAGACTGTCTTGAGTTAAGTTTATTTTGCTATGATTGCTATTGTTATTTTAAGTTTAATTTGCTATTATAAGAAAAAATTATGTAATGTTTTTGTTCCTCCAAAATGTCACTTATGTTTCAACAGGGATAAATTAAATAGCTAAAAGTGACTGTTAAGACATGTAATGTGTAAATGTTAACAATGATTTATTCCAAATAAATGCTGCAGTTTTTAACTTTTTAATATTAAAGAATGCCTGAAAAATGCAAAATAGTTTTTCCAAAAATGGTTTTGCAAATCTAGGTTTTAAATTGTACAATAAAATGCACTACTATTAAATAATTGTTACTAGATCTAAAAAAAAAAAAAAAAAAAAAAAAAAAAAAAAAAAAAAAAAAAAAAAATACTAAGTGCTAAATTAGCATATTAACATGAAGGTTATCTGACACTGATGACTGGAGTAATGCTGCTAAAAAATCTCTTGATCTAAAAAATCGAAATAAATAAGAAAATAAATAAATAAATAAATAAGTAAAGAAAGAAAGAAATATATAATATAATAATACATAAAATTCATTCATTCATTTTCTTTTCGGCTAAGCCCCTTTATTAATCTGGGGTCGCCACAGCGGAATGAATCGCCAACTTATCCAGCATGTTTTACGCAGCGGATGCCTTTCCAGCTGCAACCCATCACCGGGAAACATCCATACACATTCATTCACAGATATACTCTACAGACAATTTAGCTTACCTAATTCACCTATACCACATCTTTGGACTTGTGGGGGAAACCGGAGCACCCGGAGGAAACCCACGCCAACACGGGGAAAACATGCAAACTGCACACAAAAAATGCCAACTAAACCAGCCAAGGCTCGAACCAGCGACCTTAAATTATAATATAATATAATATAATATAATATAATATAATATAATATAGTATAATATAATATAATATAATATAATATAATATAATATAATATAATATAATATAATATAATATAATATAATATAATATAATATAATATGACATAACAACATAACATAATCTATCTATCTATCTATCTATCTATCTATCTATCTATCTATCTATCTATCTATCTATCTATCTATCTATCTATCTATCTATCTATCTATCTATCTATCTATCTATAAACATTTATATACTGGATTAAAAAAATAATAAATCATAGTAATCTATAAATAAATAAATAAAGAACTTTTTATTTAAATATTATATTATTATATAAGTGAATAAATAAATAAGTAAATATAATAAACAAATAAACGATTAAACAAAGAAACAAACAAATAAATAAATAAATAAACAAACAAATAAATAAATAAATACTATATACATTTTTTTAGTAATATATTATGATCATTGGGGGCCACGGTGGCGTAGTGGGTAGCACGATCACCTCACAGCAAGAAGGTTGCTGGTTCGAGCCTAAGCTGGGTTAGTTGGCATTTCTGTGTGGAGTTTGTATGTTTACATTAATTTTTCTTCACATCAGTCCCTTTATTCATCAGGGGTCGCCACAGAGGAATGAACCGCCTACTTATCCAGCATATGTTTCACACAGCCCTTCCAGCTGCAACCCAGGACTGGGAAACATCCATACACACTCATACACTATGGCCAATTTAGCCTACCCTATTCACCTATTGCGCATGTCTTTGGACTGTGGGGGAAACCGGAGCACCAGGAGGAAACCAACGCCAACATGGGGAAGAACATGCCAACTCCACACAAAAATGCCAACTGGCCTAGCTCTTTCTCGAACCAGAGACCATATTGCTGTGATGCGACAGTACTAACCACTGTGCCTTGGTGTCACCCTATTTAAATAGACATAACATAACATAACATAACATAACATAACATAACATAACATAAC
>CAIGQQ010040405.1:19757-34486 GCA_903798035.1 Danio albolineatus | reverse complement strand
ATATATATATTAAAACAACATATTAATTGATTGAACATAATCTGTGTCAAAATTTGAGTCTATAGGTTACAATTGCAATAATTGTTTTCCCACGTAATTAATTTTTTTTTTGTAAATTAATAACTAATATGTTATAATATACCCAACAGCTTAGTTTTAACTAATAATGTTTGAAAACAGGAAGTGTAGCACACATCCATTGAAGCATTTTCTCCCAATATGTGTCACCAAAAATCATTCTACTAGCTGAAATAGAAAAAGTTGTGGCCAGATTAAGACACCCAAACACCCCAGAAAAACATCTCCAACAGCATAAGGGTTAATGACTTATGGCTTAAAATAGTCAAATTATTAGGTTTTCTATGAAAGCTTGTAGTCTGATTTTTATATAGTTTGTTTTGACAGAAATGCAAAGAGGATATGATGTTTACTGTTTTCCATTTTATTCATTCAAGTAAATACATATATTATTTTGCATAAATAATATTTTGAAGATGTAAAAACAAATGCAAGAACATTGGCGGCCAAACAATTTTGATTTCATATTTTTCTCTCATACAGTGGAAGTCAAAAGCAATCAAGAGATTAAGTCATCAACATTTTTCATACTCTTTTTAGTTTCAGGTCAGTAAATAATGCGAGGAGTTTAATTTTGAGGTGACCTTCACTGTTAACAGTTATTGTAAATTAGACAGCACTTAACAGTATTATAAACTGCATTTTACTGTAGAACATTTATGCAATATGTTGCTGTATTTTTTGTGAAAACTACTGTACATTTTATAGTAAAGATATACAATACTGTAAATGGATATACAGCATAAATGGTGTTGTATAAATGTAAATATAGTAATTTTTGCTTTAATTGATTTACAGTATGTTACTGCCGAACTGCTGCCAGTAAGTTACTGTAGATTCTACAAGAGATTGTTAACAGTGTGGCCTTTTAAATGTGCACATAAAAGGCACAGCTGCAAACATAAAGTCACTACATCTTCTCACCGCCTTTCACTCCACACACATAATGTCAAGAAAAGTACAATCAGCACTGCTCTGTGTCTGCCAGCTCTCTACAAAGCAAGGTGATGGCACTGGGGACAAATAGTACACTCCTTTCTAAAAGGAAGAAAGAGAGATTGTCCCTGTTCTCAATATGTGGCCCATTTCAACAGCAGACAAATGTGTGTCACCTTTCCAGAGCAGCCCTTAACAACTTCACTGCTCAAGAGCATGTGATAACTTTAAATATCACAGCCATGTCACCCTGCAGCCCAAGACTGGTTACTCACGAAAGCTAAGCAGGGCTGAGCCTGGTCCGTACCTGGATCGGAGACCACAAGGGAAAACTAGGTTGCTGTTGGAAGCACTGTTAGTGAAGCCAGCAGAGGACACTCAACTTGCAATCTGTGTGAGTCTTAATGTCCCAGTAAAGTGAAGGGGACACTATACTGTCAGTCCAGTGCCATCTTTCAAATGCGACATTAAACCATGGTGCTGACTCTCTGTGGTCATTAAAAATCATATGGCACTTCTCATAAAGTGTAGGGTTGTAACCTCAGTGTTCTGGCCAAATTTCCTCCATCGGCCCTTACCTATCATGGCCTCCCAATCATTCCCATCCACCGAATTGGCTCTATCACTGTCTCTCCACTCCACCAATAGCTAGTGTGTGGTGAGCGCACTGGCGCCATTGTCCTGTGCCTGCCATGATGGTGTTTTTTGGACCATTCTCGGTAAACTCTAGAGATGGTTGTGCATGAAAATACTAGTAGATCAGCAGTTTCTGAAATACTCAGACTAGCCCGTCTGACACCAACCACCTTCCTACATTCAAGTCACTTAAATCACCTTTCTTCCCCATTCTGATGCTTGGATTGAACTGCAGCAGATCGTCTTGACCATGTCTTCATGCTTAATTGCATTGAGTTGCTGATTAGAAATTTACGAGCAATTATGTTAATGAACAGTTGGACCGGTGTACCTAATAAAGTGGCCGCTGAGTGTGTAAATACACATTACATTATATCACACTAATAAACTCAATTATATATAAAAGATATGAAAGCTGGAGAGGAGTTTAAATAATATTGAAATGTTACCTTTTTTTGTAAACAAAGAAGAAAGCGCATGTGAATTATTCAGAGATTGTGTGGTTTTCATATACAGTATATAAAAAAAAAAAACAAAAAACGTAATGATTGAACGCAATCTGTGTCAAAATTTGAGTCTTTAGGTTACAGAAGAATGTAATAATTGTTTTTCCAAGTAATTTCTTTTTTCTTTGTAAATTAATAACTAATTTGTTATAATATAACCAACAGCTTAGTTTTAACTAATAATGTTTGAAAACAGGAAGTGTAGCACACATCCACTGAAGGTTTTTCACAGTTTTCTCCATTAAACTGATTCATTAATGAAAATGATGAATAGAATAAATAATTGAACGAACAAATGAATAGCATTTTGCTAAATATTTCATCAGGAGTACAGTAAAAACCACTATTACTGTGAAATATTATTACAATGTAGTATAGATCTTTTCTAAATTAATATGTTTTCATGTGATGCTGTTATTTTAGTGACACATTATCCTTGGAATTTTGTAGTAGTATATCAGATTTTCCAAAACATTTTTCCAGGTCTACTGTTTTTAACGCCTTTTGATTCATTTTGTCCAAATCAGCACTTTAAAGGGTGAGTTCACCTAAAAAATTATTTGAACCATTAAAAAAAAAAAAAAAAGGAAGTCAATGGTTAGAGGTATATTCAAACTATCTTATTTTGTGTCCAACAGAGGAAATAAAGTGAAACAGGTTTGGAGCAAGTGGAAAATGTGTATATGATGCCAGAAGTTTCCCTTTTGGGTGAACTGTCTTTTTAAGAATGATTTCATAAGGTAACATTTTAAATGTTCTATATAAATATATAAAAAATATATATTCAAAAATAAAAAAATAAATGTGTTTTTCACTTTTTTCATTCAATAATTGCAAACTTAAAAAGCATAGTAGACTACTGTTAAAAAAAAAGAAATATTCCAGACTTTTAGTGCAAAACGAGTATTTTAAACAGGGTCTTAATTAAGTCTTGTGGCCTTCCCTCAGGCGAGTTTAATTTTAGTGTGTGCGAGTTCAAGAAGTCAGTGAGAAAGAGAAATGTATGACCTGAGGGTGGAGATCAGAAATAAGAATGAGCAAAAGAATGGTTTAGACAGAGAGAGAGAAAGGGAGAGAAATTCAGATTTATTTACATTCTTTAATTATTATTATTATTATTATTTTATTTATTATGTTTATTATTTTAACTTTTTTTATTATTATTTTTAATGCATTTGTATTGTATTGTATTGTATTTATTTATTTCCTTTATTTATTAATTTAATTTATTTTTAAATTATTTTTTTAACTACTACTAATATCTAAAACCACACGCATAATTCTAAATTTGTTATAAATTAATGAATTATTATTGTTTCTTTGGCTTAGTCCCTTATTTATCAGGGGTTACCACAGTGGAATAGACCGATAACTATTCTGGAATCTGTTTTACGCAGCGGATAGCCTTCCAGCTGCATCTCAGTACTGGGAAATATAAATAAATCATAAAACGTTGATTGCTTAAAATAATGTTAATTATTAATAAATATTATTGTTTTATTGTAAAATGTTGATTTCAAAATGTTGGTTAAATTCAAACAGTTTAAATATGAGTGTTTTTTTTATTGTTGTTATTATTATTATTATTACTATTATATTTATTTAGCATATTTAATGTTTTAAACGTGACATGGTGGCTCGCCTCTCAGCAAGAAGGTCCCTGGTTCAAGGTGCTCTGGTTTCCTCCAGTTGCTCCGGTTTCCCTCACAGTCCAAAGACATGCGCTATAGGTGAATTGAATGAACTAAATTGGCTGTAGTATGTGTGTGCACATGAGAATGTATAGGTGTTTTCCAGTATTGGGCTGCAGCTGGAAGGGCATCCGCTGTGTAAAACATACGTTGGATAACTTGGCGGTTTGTTCAGCTGTGGCGACCCCAGATTAATAAAAGAGACTAAGCTGAAGGAAAATGAAAGAATGAATGTCTTTAACATATTTTTTAGTATTGTCATTATTAATTCAATTATTCATTTTCTTTTCAGCTTAGTCCCTTTATTAATCTGGTGTCACCACAGCGGAATGAACCGCCAACTTATCCAGCATATGTTTTACGCAGTGGATGCCCATCCAGCTGCCACCAATCACTGGGAAACACCACACACTCTCATACACTATGGACAATTTAGCTTAACCAATTCACCTATAGCGCATGTCTTTGGACTAGTGGGGGAAACCGGAGCACCCGGAGGAAACCCACACGGAGATGGGGAGAATATTCTCCACACAGAAATGCCAACTGATCCAGCCGAGGCTCGAATCAGCAACCTTCTTGCTGTGAGGTGACAGCGATACCCACTGCGCCACCGTGCCGCCCCGATTGTTATTATTAATTTTATTATTTATTTATTTTGTACATAATATACATGTACCCGTTTACAGATTTACCCTTGTTTTCTTTATTGCATGATTGCTTTGGAAACACTGTGCAAGTCATGCCAATAAAGCTCATTTGAATTTGGAATTTAATTTGAGCGAGCAAGAGAGAGAGTGTGTGAGAGTGAGAGAGAGAAAGAGAGATGACTGAAAGCTTCATGTGATCAAGCGATATACACTGGAAAACTGGTCTGGGTGATGAATTGGCTGCCCAGCAGACTGAAAACACTGATGCGCCAAACAAAGCGACTAAAACACACAAACTCTCCCACATATCATTAATAACCGCCTCCGATCTGATCTCAGAGCAGCGGAGGGGGAGAGTGAAACAGCTAGTTAACATTCTGCCCATCGCTCCAGTACTCGGGAGTCAACCCGTTACCACCTCGCTGCGGTTATTTACGAGCAGCCGGGCTAATGTGCATTCCCTAACCAGTGCTTACCCGAGCGCACCCGACTTTTAGCACGCCTCCATTATTCATAACTATGTGTGCGCAGCATTTGGAAAATTGCTAATGCTTCTCCGCGCACAGCCTCGCCTTATTTATTTATTTTTATTTATTGTTTCCCTGAGCGTAATTTATTCCAGGAAAGAGCTGTCCTGCTAGAGGAGAGGGCATCACCTCAACCCGCTCGTCTGACTTCATTTTTTTTTCTCCTTCCTCTCTCTGGTTTTTCATTTATTTTCCAGGTTGAATAAATAAAACATGTGGTTACCTCAGCATCATTGGTTAAAAAAAAAAAAAAACAGCAATAAAATCATAGACCATTTGATGTATAAACCGCACACACACACAAAGTGTTCATTTCAATTGATTTTAGATGAAGGTCAGTAAGAACAGGTTTTAGCATTTTTTCTTTTCTTTTGGTAAACAAAGTCAGATATTTATTCTATATGATCACTTCTAAGAAAAAACTACTGTAACTAGGCCTGTCACGATATCTATTTTTTGTTGTACAATATATTGCACCAAAATATATCGCGATACACGATATTATTGTTATTTTAAGAACTTTTTAAGCCGCTCATTATAGAATGCCAGAGTGACAATATAATACACTCTTCCAAAGAACACATCATATTTAGTTTTAAAGAATATTTAATTTAATTATAGTCATTTTAACAATTGAATGATTAGGCATTGTAATCAGAATGTGAAAATGCATATCCTAAATTAATAAATAATAAACATTAACTAAAAAATGCAAGGTAAAAAGTAACAGAGGCTGCGATATCTGCTACCAGATCTATTTTCAGTTGACAGACACCCACATCAAAATATACTATAGTAATTTATGGTAAATACTATTGTGTGTTGTTTTTTTTTACCATACTGAAACTGACACCTCAGATAGAGGTAGAGAGGTTGTGCAATCAGCTAAAATGTTGCAATAATTTTTTTTTTACGTATGGGCGATATATATTGCATCACCAAAAATCATTGAGGACATGTCCATGTATTGTGCGATAAGTCGATATATTGATTATTGTGACAGCCCTAACTGTAACACTTCACTAGAAGAGGTGTTCATAAGACTGTCATGACAGCTTTATAATCATGACATGACACATCATCCATGTAAAGGAGATTTCACTGTATGATAATTGTCATTAAAGTCCCCAATAAATCAAAACTAACCGTATGATTTTTTTTAGCTCACATTGCTAACTTTGTGGTGAACAATTCATCTGTGCATCTCACTAAGAGGAAAAAAATGGTTTGCCCTACTAATCTTTAATTGAAATCTGAAAATACACGTGTTTATATATATGTATGTATGTATGTATGTATGTTACATATATTAATAATGCTTATAAATGTTATAACTTCAAGACACAATTATAATGACCTCCAGGCTTTCACATTTAAAGTGATGATAGAATTACAGTAATTAAGAAACATGCAACAATCACTAAATGTAAAGTTTAAAATGCTTCACACTTGAAAAAAGAGATTTAAAAGACTGACTGCAAATTTCTATACACTTGCCACCTTTCCATGTGCCAGTACCAATTTAATTTACTTTTATTAATTTCTGCACTTGCTGTCAGAGCATAGAGGGATAGTTCACACAAAAATGTTCGTCACCATTTATTCACACTCAAGTGGTTCTAAACTTTTATGAATTTCTGTGGAAACAGGAGATTTTGAAGAATGGTGGGAAAAAAAAAAAACAGCCATTCACATCCAAAGTAAAACAAACAAAAATACTACAGAAATTTACTTCCCTCAAAATGTATGGTATATTACCAAAATAAATATCTCATTGCAAAAAAAATAAAGCAAAGAATAATACTAACACACCCACTACTATTACTACTACTACTACTACTACTACTACTACTACTACTACTACTAATAATAATAATAATAATTGGTGCTCCGGTTTCTTCCACAGTCCAAAGATATGCGGTACAGGTGAATTGGGTAAGCCAAACTGTTAAAAGTCAGTGAGGTAAAACTTGACCTCAAAATCAAAATGAAAAACTGAAAAAAATATATAGTTTTCTCAAAGGAAATAAAGCATATTTAATAAGGCCATTAGGATTAATTTTGAATGGTTTTACATTATACTGTGTTAAAAATAAGTACTTTCATTCCCAGTTTTATTAACATACAATCTTATTATTTTAATAGTTTAATGACTGATACGATTTTTTAATTTATGTGACTGTTTTCAACATATTATTAGAGAATTTCATATTTTGGGACGTTGTGTGAATTCATTCATTCTTTTTCAGCTTAGTCCCTTTATTAATCTGGGGGGTCGCCATAACAGAAAGAACTGCCAACTTAACCAGCATATATTTTACGCAGTGGACATTTTCGCTGGAAAACATCCACACACTCCCAATCACACACATACACCATGGACAATTTAGCCTACCCAAATCACCTATGGTGCATGTCTTTGGACTTGTGGGGGAAACTGGAGCACGCGAAGGAAACCCACGTGAACACGGGGAGCACATGCAAGCTCCACACAGAAATGCCAACTGACCCAGCCGAGGCTCGAATCAGCGACCTTCTTGCTGTGAGGCGATTGTGCTACCCACTGCACCATGACGCCTGTGTGAATTCAGTTCAATTCAATTCAATTCAATTCAATTCAATTCACTATTATTCGTATAGTGCATTTCACATAAAAATTTATTATTTCAATAATTTTCCTTCAGTTTAGTCTATATTACAGAGGTTTCCACAGCGGAATGAACCGGCAACTATTTCAGCATGTTTTACGCAGCGGATGCCCCTCCAACCACAACCCAGTATTGGGAAACACCCTTACACACTCATTCACACACACTCATACACTACGGACAATTTAGTTTATTCAATTTACTTATAGAGCATGTCTTTGGACTGTGGGGGAAACCGGAGCACCTGGAGGAAACCCACGTGTACACGGGAAGATCATGCAAACTCCACACAGAAAAGCCAATAGGCCCAGTCTGGACTGGTGACAGACCTAAACATTAAGCCACCGTGCCACAACAACAAAAATTTTATTAAATTAATAAAAAAATAATAATAATATAAATGAATTATTTTACTGAAACTACACTGATAATGTATTTTGTTTATTGAAAAGGTTAAAATAGCTAAATTTCTATGTTACAAAGCAGGATTCCGTTTCTCAGGCATTGTTTTCCAGCATAACTTGGTGGTTTTTGCCAGAGCAAACTGCACAAAAGACTAGAATAAGTCAGTGGACCAAAGAAAAAAAAGATTAATAGCAGGTTATAGAGTTAATATTTCACTTACAGAAAGAGTAAAGCAAAAGCCACGGACAGAGGAAGATAATGATCCCAGATATTTATTACAAAATCCTAATGACCTTCAACCAGAGTTAATGAGTGTGTGTGTGTGTGTGTATGTGTGTGAGCGCACTGCTGATGGAGTATCCAACATTCTGAGATTCACGGCAACAACAAAGGAACAAGAGAGATATGGAAGAACAGAGAAAGAGGGAGAGGAAGAAAGAGAGAGAGAGAAGCAACATAAAGGCACGCATGAAAATCAATGAGAAGAACGGAGCATGAGGATTGGCAGAAAGTGAGCGCTGTAGAGAGGGTGACAGATGATCTATAGAGGTGCCAGTCACAGTCTGCAGCCACACTTACACTATTAGAGACACAGCCGGGCAGACACGGGCCGCATTGATCCGCTCCATCTCTCTTTCTCTCTCGGAGAGTGTGATGATGAAATGTGAGGGTGTGAGGGAGAGCAGATGGATTGCAACATCCAGCAAACTCAGGAGAGAACAAGAAAACGAGCCATTTTTCAGGGTGCGGGTGAAAAGGGAACGAGTGGGAAGTTTCTTATTATGGATACAGTAGTTGATTGATTGTTTATCATTTGTTTGAACTGTTAGAGAGCTTCTTTTCAGAGCAGGCCGGATATTTGCTAGACTACAACAGAATTAATCAACCCAGGCTCATACTGATAATGTACCCCTATACAGTATACATTTCTGGAGAGCGATAAATACGTCCCGAGAGCTAAGCTTTTTTGCAGTTTTTTTTTTCGCGAGGCCGCTGTGTATGCCTTTTCAGATCTCAAATTTCTCTTGCAAGTGCCATTCATGCCTGCTGTTCCCATGTAAGGCCGCCACCAGAGGCCGATGTTGACTGACTGACTGATCGATGGACTGACCCACCCTCCTCCTTCCCTAAACCCAACCGATAGTGTTTTTAAAAGCACAGATTGACCCCGCCCACCCACTTCCCTAAAACCAACCTACAGTTTTTAAAAGCAATCCAGAAAAAGAAAAGCCCTTGCCTGATTTTTACCACGTTTTCAGATTTTACCACATTCTCACCCAGTTATTTACTTGTTTTTTTATTTTTTGGCTTTTGTTTTTGTCTTAGCTGCTTTCTAGAACCTTTCCTCACCATACTCGAACCTCATCGTTGTGTTCAACTCCACTCTGCTGCTAAAATCGTCTGACGTACACAGCGAGCCACCGGACAAACTGGTAACAGCAGAAAAGCCGTCCACAGAAAGGTAAGCGGTCAGCTGGTAAGTGCAAAAAGGAATGGCGTCAAACCGTCCCGTAGCATTCATTTTAAAGGCGAAACTCAGCCACAAAATTTGCGATCTCTATAAATGTATATACTGTAGGGTTACATTTTCAAAATGAGTCTATGTTGATCTATGGGCATTTTAATAACTTTAACAATTGACTCTTATAACAAAATGTTATGATGCGTTTTTGATGGTCGTCAGCAAACGAAAATCTGGACTGCATCCATACATCGCTGCAATGACTTAAATAACTTATTAATAAAGTCATCTGGAATAGCAAAGGAAGCCATCTTGACTCCCAGAGTTCATTAAGATTATTTGGATTCATCTTTAATGCCTCCTCCTCCATCTTACCCCAGACATGTTCAATAATGTTCATGTCTGGTGACTGGGCTGGCCAATCCTGGAGCACCTTGACATTCTTAGCTTTCAGTAACTTTGATGTGGAGGCTGAAGTTTGAGAAGGAACGCTATCCTGCTAAAGAATTTGTTCTTTTCTTGTGGTTTGTAATGTAATGTAATGGGCAGCACAAATGTCTTGATACCTCAGGCTGTTGATGTTGAAACTTGAGTGATTTCTGATTTCTTGGGTCCATGTGGGTTCCAATAAGTCTTCTGCAGTATTTGTGATGATTGCGATGCAGTTCAACAGATGATTTAACAGAAAAAGCTCTGCCACTTTTCCAAATTATCAGTCAAGTTATTATTTGTTGCTCTTACAACTGGGATCAACAACAAGACTTTTGTCAGGTAGAGTGTAAACAGTATGTATAAATTTGTCTGCTTACTATTAAAGTACTATAATTAAATTAAAAACAAAGCCTAAAATATATTTATAATGATTCTTTTATCTGTAAATTAGCCCCTTTACATAAAATAAAAATGACATTAATGAAAATAATGTATGGTTATAGCTATAGTCTGTTTTATACACACAAACACACACACTCAGATTGAGAGAGTACGTCTGCAGGCTGGTGTGCTCTGAGCTGATTGCTCGCTCTCTCTTATTATGGGATGTTGCTGTGTAATGGAGTGTGACAGAAGCATGAAGCGCCGCAGCTCGGTTCATGCTGCCTCCTGCACTCTGTCCCTCTATCACACCAAACCGCTCTCTTTCCATACACATTGATATTTATTTATATTTCTACATTATAGGAATAATTCTATTATCATTTATATCCGTCATTACTCGCTTGTGATATTTCTAACCAATTTCTTTCAAAGAATACAATATTTTTAAACCACTAAAACTTCCTACCCTATTTATTATATTTACTTCTTCTTAATGCAACAAGGTGGCTCTGTGGTTAGCACTGTTATCTCACAGCAAGAAGATCGCTGGTTGGAGTCCTTGCTGGGTCAGTTAGCATTTCTATGTAAAGTTTGAATGTTCTCCTCGTGTTGGTGTGGGTTTGCTCTGGGTTCTCCAGTTTCCCCCAAAGACAATACCCCCTATTCCATGGAAGAAAAGCATCTGATGTTTGTTTGGATGAGAATCAACTATGCCTGAATTTGATTTCTTGAGTAAACAATTCATTCATCCTTTCATGATATTACATTGGAGCATTCTAGTTTTGCCCTGTCCTCTATTCAGTTAGTCAAACCTTCATTTAGGATGTCAACACTAAAGAACACATAGTCCTGCTTTGTTCACACTATATAGACATTCTCCACTACTGTACTGTGTATTACACATTTAGTGAAGTAACATAGCAGACAAAGTAAGTGTGAAAGCAGTACCTGTTTTGAACCATCCGTCCTCAGTAAATGAGTCTTCTGTCTCCTGAGGTTTGTTCCAGTACTTCTGAAAGACAGAAGAACTTCGAACCAACAGCTCACCCTCCTTCCCCTCCAAACCAGCCTTCAACTGAGAATAAAAAACAAACTAACTCAGGTCCAGAGACTTAAAATAGATTAAAAGGAAGTAGGTCTTCTCCACTATTGACACTAAATTTTTTATGCAATATTTTAGGTAACATTTAGTCATGAATTAGCATATTTTAATTATCTTTAACACTTATGAGTATAAAGGAACTTCCATTTAAAATGACTGTGATACAAATTAAGCCATTTCTAGTCAAAAAGTTAGCTGTGATATTCCTTCTCATTATTTTACTTTTCTTTATATTCTGCTGCATTCATGTGAAAAAAAAAATCAATAGACATTAAGTGCCAAGGTTCTTAGCAGTTCAATAAAATATGACCATATCACCCCAATTTTATCTTCCTTACACTTGCTGCCTATTAATAATCAAGTTCCATATTGATTATAAAATATTGCTTCTTGCCTACACAGCCTTAAATAAACTAGCACCTGTTTATCTAACCAACTTTCCTTCTCACTACAATCCACTCCGCTTTTTATGGTCTCAAACTCTGGGCTTCTGGTAGTACCCAGAATAGCAAAAAGTCCACTAAAGGAGGTCAGGAGTTTTGATATATGGCTCCAAAACTCTGCAATACATATATTGTTCAAATACATTCTGAACAGCAGCTAAGATAATTATTTTCTTTGTTCTCTTTTCCACCTGGGCATGCCCATCCCGAGGCCTCTAGACATAGTGCAGCACCATTCATGAGATCTAAGATCTGTAAAGAGATGATGCCAACCATCGAAGACTTCAAGGACAGCACTATCACTTAATACACAAATACACTTCATTAAACATACACACATAGATATCCTCTATATATTATATAACTGCAGGTTAACTATGTTTATATATATTAAATTTAACTGTTAAAAGCTATTAGTTACTAGTTAATTAGGTAAAATTATTCGTAACTAATAAAGTTATGGTAACTAATAACCCTAACTTTCCTAATTTGACTGTAATGCAGTAATGTGCACCTTTTGTAAAGCTACTTTGAAACAATAATTATTGTGAAAAGCACTATACAAATAAACTTGAATTAAATTGAAGCAGCTGTGAATCATTTCTTCTCTAAGATCCAACCTTACGGTACATATTTTTCTATTTTTTAAATACCTTTCCCATAGATTCCACCTATTCATTTCTGATCCATATCAGCAGTGTTTACTGGGGTATATCGAAACCATTCTAAAGCTAGGAAAAACAACTTTCATCTGCCAAAATGGACTTTCTATTATCCAAAAATCCTCCAAGTCAATGATGGATCATATTTTATTAATGTATATGTGCTATATTGGAGTGCCACTCGATCAGATTCAAAACCTGTGAAGAGTCTTCAAACTTCAAGGACAACAAACACAATACACAAATACTGTACACTTCATTGAACATCTATTTTTACACTGTTTTTTTATACTGTATAACTGCAGGTTAACTGTGTTTATATACTGACAACCCTTTACATTTCTGTACATTTTACATGTTACATGTACATGTTACATTTTAATTTGTAATGTAATGATGCTAACCTTGTGTGAAGCTGCTTTTGAATGACAATTATTGTGAAAAGCACTACACAAGTAAACTTGAATTTATTATTGTATAGACTTACATATATATACTGACTTACATATATATAACTGTTAAAAATATATTAAATTGCAGATGAAAGACTTGTATGTGATTTTGAGGTTATTCATATTCATGTGTTAATAATTAAAAATCTCAATAATTACAAACGTATAATATAAATATACATTTGACCAACCATAACTGTTCATACTATTGTTCGTACTATTGCAGTTCTAGAGCACCGAAAGACATCTTAAATATTCACAAAATACATTTCTTGTAAAATAGGTGTTTATATCTGCATGCAGCCTAAAAAAAAAGAAAAGAAAGGGTTTGACCGACAGTAACTTCTAAAATAGTCACTTAATATCCCTCAAAATAATAAAAATGCATACAGTTTATTAATAAATGAAATGTAATTTAAATGCATTCATAAATTTGACTCACTGAAGCACTCACAAACTGCTACCGAAAAACTACCCTCCCCCAATTAAAGTAGAGCAAGTACAGTAATGATACTGACCTTAGCAAACGTTTTATTATCATTTCCTTCTTTTACTCAAGCCAAACTTAAACAAACAAACAAACATTTTTTTCCAGAAGAAAAGAATAATAGGATATATATTTATAAAACAAATGATTGAAAAGTCTATTAAATATCAATTGAAAATATTGAATTAAAATATTTCACATGAGAGCTAAGAAATTTGTTCTCAAATGTAAACGTATATTCTGATGATAGATGACTAGTTTGGCATTGCCTTTCCTTTACGAATAACAAAACAGCAAATCAAATAATACTTTTTTTATTTACCAATTACTTTCCTTGGTTAAATGTTCTGTTTAATCATCTACACATATCCCCCTATTGACAAATTGCGCAACACTATATGTTAGCTGGACACATCAGTCTTAGTGATATATCCGTCTACCACTATTTCATTCAACCTATTTCTTGTAAAAATGTTTTTTAATGCATTCACAGAGAGAAATGTATTGGCAGTTGATGACTACTTACGGTTTAACATAAGTTACTCACACAGCCTTTCCAAAGTGCCATGCATTAAAGGAAGTAGGTGGCTAGCATAACACTGATTTAATATGGGAAAAACAGTTTGTTGGTACCTGTGTTCCCTTGCTGTTGCCCTCAGCGATGACAACACTGCTGTTCATCATGATACGCACTTCCACTCCTGGCAGAGGTATTCCAACAGCACCTGGAAAAATTAAACACACATTTTCATAAAAAAAACAAAAAAAAAAAACACACAAACATTTATATATTTTACTGATGTTTTCATTTAACTGGCTTATATCCAGTTTTAGGTCAGATTTTTGGTCTACTATGTTGTTTTAATGCATTTGAAACCATTAGATATGTACAGTTAAAGGCAGAATTATTAGCCCCCGTGTATATTTTTTCCAACAATTTTTGTTTAAATGTAAAGAAGATTTTTTTTCAATGCATTTCTAGACATAATAGTTTCAATATTTAATTTGTAATAACTGATTTCTTTCAGATTTTCCATGTTGACACTACATGATATCTTAATCGATATTTTTCAAGATACTAGTATTCAGCTTATATTTGAAGGGTTAACTAGGTTAAAAGGGGCAATTTAAAGTGTTAAATAATTAGGTTAATTAGGCAAGTTAGGGTAATTAGGCAAATCATTGTTTAACGATGGTTTGTCCTGTGGACAATCAAATATATATATAT